>SJYT01036147.1:242924-318703 GCA_006410635.1 Cephalophus harveyi | reverse complement strand
CGATTCATGGGGTCGCAAAGAGTCGGACACGACTGAGCGACTGAACTGAACTGAACTGAACTGAACCTCTAACTGAATTTGGATATTTTTTTTCAAATACAAATCTGGGCAACAGATCACAGTAGAATTAGTAGAAGTTGTGAATTTATCACCAACAGAAATAAGGTATCTTGATACAATAATACAGTTGTTGCAGATACCTCAAAATATCCTTTGCACTTTTCACTAAACAAATACTACTGTAGCTGTTAGACCCACAACTACATCATGTCACTTAATGAATTAATAAAGAACTATGTATATTATTGGGGGTTCCCTGGTGGTTCATGTGGTAAAGAATCTGCCTGCAATGTAGGAGACCCAGGTTTGATCCCTGGGTTGGGAAGATCCCCTGGAGAAAGGAATGGCTACCCACTCCACTATTCTTGCCTGGAGAATTCCATGGACAGAGGAGCCTAATGGGCTACAGTCCATGGGGTTGCAAAGAGTTGGGCAGAACTTAAGCATAATTTAACATACACATTTTTAATAGAATTCAGCTTTTGTGATTTGTGTTTAATTTCATAATGTAAACAGTATTCTGAGGTGGAGTCCACAGTCTTTGCTGAACTGCTAAAGGGATCAGAAAAGGTCAGAACTCACGCACCAGAGGAAGGTGACTGTGGGGAGGTCACTGCAGCCTCAGGCAGTGGTGAGGAGGTGGTGAAAGGGGAGAATTTGTGGGAGATTCTGGAGACAGAGTGAACTGTATTTGAGACATAAAGCAGAGGGACAGATCTGCGTGTACCTACATTCCCCATGAGCTTTCTGGCTATAGCAGGATGCTTCCTATGGCTTATTACCTGCCACTTCCTTCCCACTACTATGGTTTTGCAGCTCTTATACTTTTACCAAAGTCCACATGCAGCATGGTTCAAAAAGCCAAGGAGTATGGAAAGACAGAAGGAAAAACAACCATCCCTTGCTCCCCTCCTCTCCGCCTGCCAGCCTCACAAGTTTTTGAACTCTTAAAGTGATATCTTCTCTGCTGCTGCTGCTCGTCGCTTCAGTCGTGTCCAACTCTGTGCGACCCCATAGACGGCAGCCCACCAGGCTCCCCCGTCCCTGGGATTCTCCAGGCAAGAACACTGGAGTAGGTTGCCATTTCCTTCTCCAATGCATGAAAGTGAAAAGTGAAAGTGAAGTCGCTCAGTCGTGTCCGACTCCTAGCGACCCCATGGACTGCAGCCCACCAGGCTCCTACGTCCATGGGATTTTCCAGGCAAGAGTACTGGAGTGGGGTGCCATTGCCTTCTCCGGGTATCTTCTCTAGCTAGATGGCAAATTCTGTGTTGGTAGTGCCTTTTAATTCCCACTATGTTTTTCATTTTAGGTGTTGAATAAATGGCTGATAGATTCCAAAGGCACTTTCTGTTTCAAGGTCACTGTGTATATCAGGGATATCATACTCTAGTTATAGAAGTTATACCAACAGTGACACTAGGAAATGGTTCGTTCCCCTCAATTCCCATGTTTTCTGTCATTTGTCTTCATACGAAATAACAGAACGTGCAAATAAAAATTTGATTTACTTAGGCTTTCTGTTTTTTTGTGTGTGTGTGAAAGTGAATTTAACATGCTGATGGGTTAAATAATCCTATGTAGTCATAAACCAGAAATTGAAAAGGTGGATTTGAAATTTCCACCCATTACTTTTTTGGGGGGGCGGGGGGTGTTCCTTTCTTGGTGTGTGTGTGTGTGCATGTGCACACGTGTGATCAGTCGTCTGACTTTTTTTGACCCTATGGACTGTAGTTCACCAGTCCATGGGATTTTCCAGGCAGGAATACTGGAGTGGGTTGCCATTTCCTCCTCCAGGGGATACTCTTGACCCAGGGATCGAACCCGTGTCTCCTGGGTCTCCTGCATTGGCAGGTAGATCTTTACTGACCCCCCAGGAAGCCCATTACTCTCTTGATGGCAGTGGTTAATTTCAGTGTTGTTGCCCAAGTTTAGCCTACAGACGGAGTTGCCACTGAGCCCTTTGATTGGCTGGCTGAAATTCCTTGCCATGCTTCTTGTGAGGTCCAGGAATGTATAGTTTTGTGGTCTGATATATTTTGATGGTTGCCAGATAAAATTGATGTCTGGCACTTTTTCTAGGAAAAACACATCTAGACATTTCCAAGTTGATTTGTAGGAACTTAGTGTTATTAGAATTTTGTGGCAGAACTTTTTCTCAAGTGGCAGAAGAAATAAAAGAACTTCAGTTTTGAGGGCTGTTAACAGCACCTTCCATTTAGTGCCAAAGCTGAGAAGGCTGACAAAGTAATGAATTGTTAATATGGATTTATGACAAAAATAAGCAAGTATCTAGACTTTTCGGAGTTACCAATATCATAAAATACAGTTTTAGCTACTGACACTAGATTAGCTCCCAAACTTTTTTAAAAAGGCACGTTTCCACCTTATTTTCTAATAACATTTCTCAATTCAGTAATCAGAAAGACTACTCTCAGGTTAAACCTTGAGATTTGATTCCTGTTTACTGTTCTTGCTGTTTTATTGGGGGGAGAGAAAAAAGGCTTGGGAGAAATGGACTGCAGAAAAGTTAGCTTCCCAAGTTAACAGGTGAGAATCATGGTCATTTATATTCTAAATATTTGAAGAGCAAGTTAGAGATTGTTTGTGAACAAATAAGATTACCAAGTAATATAATGAGTTAACTCTTTAAATTTACTGGTTTCCCCCTTAAACACTAACTGGCCTGATAACAAGTTTTTACTTGTTGGCACTGCAGTTAAGCCTCAGAATACTTAAAGCAAAATGACCATTTTTCAAAAACTGCTTTACTGAAATATAATTTTAGTGGAGTAACATTTTAGATTTAGAAGAAATATGTAAGCCACAGAACTTCGAACCCAACATTTCCAAAAGACATTTAACAAGCAGGTTAATGGAACACCAGAAGAGAGGACTTTTATGGTTAATCAAGGCGGTAAAAAACCAACACTCATTTGGGGAGACTGGGCACAGTTGACTTTGATTTAGAGGCATAAGACTAGAAACGAAATAGCCCGGCTGGATATTTCTAGGAACTAGTTAAGGGAGAATGAAAAAGACAGGAATGAGGGCAGGAAAATATGTCTCTTTGCCTGAGGAGGAATTTCACTTACACGAGAGTTTCTGCTCTTTCTTTCTACTTGAGACTTTTCAAACGGAATTGCTACAGGGGCTGGCTCGAAAGTCTGCGACGTGCACACGGTCTGTCGACAGGGAAGTGATCCTGGCGCCACTGGGTGATGCAGAAAAAGTTCTTTGTGTGTAGCCGGCTGCAATGCGGAGCCCAATCGGCTGCGGCCGGGGAGCTCCTCCCAGACGCGTCCGGGCGCCGCTCGCTCGGGGCTCCTGGACCTCCGTAACGCAGCGTCGGAAGAAAGATGTTTAGAAACTGACCGACGTCAACGTGTTTCATAATGGAAACACCCCGGATGACTGTGGTATGGAGAGTAAACGACTGTGTTGAACATGCCGCTGTGTAAGCTAATGGGTTAACATCCATTCACGTAGACTTAGTTATCCTGGTACAGACAGAAGAACGTGATTAGGCAAAGTGGCTTTCGATGACTGTCCCATAAAAAAGCATAGTTCTGTTTCTGTTCATGTAGGTTTAGTATAAGCTTTTATTATTAGCTAGTCTTTCAGTTATTCTAAAAGAAATAATGTAGTTATTGTCATGGTTAGAAATAGAATCTGTTCAGAAGGGTATGAAGTGAAAAGTAAAATTGCAAGCCCTGCTAATCCCACTCTCTAGAGGTCACTATCATTAAAAGTTTCTCTTTTGTTCTTCCATGATTTTTTTTTAAATGCAAAATGAGCATATATTTAAATCGTTTTTTAAAAGCACACACAAATAGCATCATACTATGCATTCTGTTCTGCAGTTTGCTTTTTAAAGTTAGTATTTCAGAACTCTCTGTAGCTATATAGCCTTCTATATCTTTTATGGTAACAAAAAAGCTCATTCTTTTTAACGTCTGTACAGTATTTCATGATATGAACACACCATCGCTGATTTAATCAACCCCTTGGGGGCATTTAGGTTGTTTCCAGCTTTCTGCTATTGTGAAAAATGAGGCAGTAAACATCACAGAATAAATCTCTATACTAATGTTGCTATGTATCTGTGGGAATATATATGTTGAGTAAATTTCTAGCAATGGAATTTTAGGGTCCAGGGATATGTGTGTTAACTTTTAATGGATGTTTCCAAATCATATTCCATAAAGTCAAGTCGCTCAGTCATGTCCGACTCTTTGTGACCCCATGGTCTGTAGCCTACCAGGTTCCTCTGTCCATGGGATTTTCCAGGCAAGAGTACTGGAGTGGGTTGCTATTTCCTTCTCCAGGGGATCTTCCCAACCCAGGGATCGAACCCAGGTCTCCCACATTGCAGGCAGACACTTTACTGCCTGAGCCATCAGGGAAAGGTTGCCACAATTAATACTTCAGATTTAAATAAGTAACTGTCTTAAACTGTTAAGTATAATTGAGGGTTTTCCTTAAAAAGCTGTTTTATAATTTATAAAACAGTTTTGATAATATATGCTGTTTTATAATTTATAAACAGCATATTTAATATTCAGACCAAAAATGATCTTGAAGTTGAATCTCTGTTCCACAAAGGATGTCTCTGGACTGTGAAGTACCTGCCCCAAGTCTTTAGAACCAGCAAGAGGCCAGGCCCAGCAGTCTGAAAACCTCAGACGTGGCATGACCAGAGGCGTCCAGATCTTCGTGCTTTGACTGGGACTTTTGTTAAAACAACCATCTTGAGAAACCCTATGGCAGAATCAAAAACATTTTCTTCTGAATATATAATAATATCACCTTCAATTAGTTCTGTTCAAAAGACATTGATTAAGCACAACTATGGTATAAAGTTCCTCCTTTAACAATTCACTGTCATCCCCACTCTCTCCTTACCCTAGTCCCTCTCTGTCTCTTTTTATGTTTGTTTCTTTGCTTGTAGTCTCTTTGCATCTTTCTTTGCATGTACCCATGTATCCTCTGTACCGACTCATGGTGCCAGAGGCGTGGCCGGTTCAAGGGACAACAAAATTGATTTCCTGCAAATGAAAGGTGGTCCCAGAGAGGGGGTTAACTTTACCTGTGGTTATTACCACAGTGATCCAGCACTGGATCTTGATTCAACTCCTCCATGGGATATTTGGTCTGCTTATGACACGAAATGCTAAAGCACTCCACGTATACAAAAACACTTCATTGCTTATCTTCCATGTTAGTTTTTTAATAGTTAACACTCATTACAGATGAAACAAAGACACAAGTCAAGTTTCAAAAAAATTGTGATTCAAGTCATTACGTTGTTTCATAGTCATAACACCAAATACCTTTGAGATCATAGCCAACTCTTTGGGAATTACAGAATTTTGACAAGTATTTTATTTCACAAATTACCTGTTTTTTGGAAAATGGCTCTTTCAAAACCCAGCTCTTTCACCCTTGAAACATCTTCAATCACTTTAGAAGAGGATTTAGCTGTCAGCAAAAAGAGGGAAACAACCAAAATAAATTAAATTTCCCATTTAAGGTCTGAATCTCAGTGACTGTATAAGCTACTTCATTATCATACAGGGACTTAACACCTTGAAGGAAGTAAACCAACAGGCATAGAAAAGCTGTCTAATCAAAATTCATAATTTCCAGCTCTCAATTTCCCAGTAACACATTAGAAGCTAGCAGGAAGAGAGAGGAGGTGAAATGTGTTGTTTCGTGTTGTCCCTAAATAGAATGTTCTTCCCAACTGGCAGGAAGCACCTGGGGGATTACTTGCTTTAGAAATTTGGAGATGTTTTTGAAATAAGAAGGGAAAAATAAATTGATTTTTAGGTTCAAGTGCTTTTAACACGTTCACATACATGCATTTTTATAATCCAAATTCTCATGATAATGAATTCAAGTCAAAAATGGTTTTAAATTTAGGGAAGAATAGCATTGAGATAGGAAATTTTTAGCTAACTTTGCATCTCCTTTTCTGACTTGATTAAAATTGACCTTCAATATTACAGTACTTTCATTTTTATAGCACTTCATATATTCTGTAAAAAAATCTTAAAAGTGAAACAAAGATGTTTCTTGACTATTATAATCTCTACTGAGGTTGAAAAGAATAAAAAATTTCGGTAATTCTGAAATCTTTTATGAGAAAGGGTTTAGGTAGAAAATCAATTGTTAAATGATTACCTTAACACTAAAAATAAAAAGATGAAAATGAGAAGTCTTCTTCCATATAAGACCAAGGAAAATAATAAGAATAGACTAAAGAAAACATCAATTGAAAAAAAAGAAAACATCAATTGTACTTTAGTTAAGTAAGGTCTCGATTCTGTTGTTCTGACTGATAATATAAATGCATATTTACCCACATTGCTAGAAAAAAGTGTTATATAAGAGAGTTTGCTTTCGGACACTGAAAGTTAAGGGAGAAATTTGTAGTTGTAGACCATTGATCTTTGTGTTTTAAGTAAAAGTTTAAAAAGAATTTCACTATTATATAACCAGAACCTTAAGAAAATGTTACTACATTCTGTTAATATTGAATTAACAATTGACAGTTCACAGAATTAGCAAATTGAATCATCCAACTGGAAACACAGGGCACCGATTTTTCTGGTAAGCAATTTTAAAAGTAAGGATTTATTGAGACTTCTTTTATTACTTTGACTTTATTTCTTTTGCAAAATATGTGATGGGTATTAAACTGAGATTTACTAGGGTACTTAAAATCCTGTCAAAGTGAAACAAATACTTTTTGTTGTAAGTATTACTGATTTAAAAGCATTTGTGAGGGGAGATGGTTATGCTTTTGGAGTCTTACTCATTACTGAAAATAAAATATTCTTGAGTTTTTTCCCCCTTTTTAGAGTAGACATGTATTTTACTGATTCCAAGCCGATACTTCAGGAATACTTCACATGTTTTAACTAATTTTTGTGATTTGGTTTTAAAAATGAGTTGCATTTTTAGATTGTACCCTCTTTTGGATACCTGATTTATGTATTCCTAAAGACATGTTGCAGAACCTGTCACTGCAAATGGAGCTGAAACGCTGGTCCTTTTTACCATCTTTTGTTGTTCAGATTTCAGAATTTCAAGTGGGTTTGTTGTCAACTTTAATGTACCTTTTGATAATAAATGCAGTCTCCAATTTCTTGTGTGTGTGTGTATGCTCCTGGAACTGGAATGCTTCTTTTCAGCCAACTGAAAGTGGAGCCTGGTCCGTCTCCTCTCCCAGATTAAATCTAGTTTCAGTAGTTTTAAATTTAGTTGGTTTGTGACCAAAAGAAGTGCCCACATTTTTCTTTTTAATTTTCAGTGACCAGAATCTATAGTCTTGCTGTAGTCTTTGGGAACTTTAAGTGACGTAGCTACTTTTGACTTTACATCTGGTTAATCTAATAGTGTCTTGAATTTGTGATTATACCTTCTTGTCGTCTGTAGGGTTACACAGACACAGTGAGCTGTTTTGTTTTATATTCTTTTCTTTTTCTGGTTGGGATATGGTTCTCCCAGCTATTTGCTAATAGGCAATTGTGGTCATTTTATTGAGTTTTCCTCACCCTTGTCCTTGTCCCCACTTCTCCTTACCCACAATTTAATACTTCTCAGTAAGACCCTTCACACTTCACCTAGCACAAAAACCTGATTGTGTGGTTGAACAGTATCATGCATAGTCCAGTCCTTGGGACAAATAGTAGATGTATTTGGGTTTATTTCACAGGTAATAGGCAGTGTTCCTTGACTTTTAATTGCTTTCTTACTACGTGGCAAGTTTTATGCTGAGCACTTTACATGTATTATTTGACTTAAACACTGAGAGTGGCATATAATCACAGTGTCCCCATTTTGCAGATGAGGAAAAGGTTGAAATAGAAGGCCATCCCTTTGCTAGGTTGCAGAGCTGGGGTTTGAAGCCAGATTATCCGATTTTAACATCTGATCCATTGTGCTGTGTGCTGTGTCGTGTCCGACTCTTTGCGACCCCGTGGACTGTAGCCCACCAGGCTCCTCTATCCATGGAATCTTCCGGGCAGGAATACTGGAGTTGGTAGTCATTTCCTTCTCCAGGGGATCTTCCTGACCCAGAAATCAAACCCAGGTCTCCTGTGTTGGCAGATGAATCCTTTACCACTAGCACCACCTGGGAAGCCCCCCTGATGTATTAATATGATCTAATATCTGGGATCTCCAGCCTTGCTATGCGGCCTGAGTTAGTCACTGGGAGCCACTGTTATATCAGAGGAAGGGCTCCCAGGAGATCCAGACTTGTGCACTCGCTGACTTGGTGGTTCAAAGAAAACTAGAGTTTCTGCAGGCCTCCCTGCCCTGCCCCATAAACTACCTACGCTTTAACCTCTGAGCCACCAGGGAAGCCCAGAAATAATATTACTTAAGGTAAATTATTTATTGTTCGGTTTGTAATTTAAAAAAATTTTGAAATAGTTCTAAATTTATATAAAAACTGTAATTATAAAGGTAGTTGCACAGATAGTGCAGAGAAGGGCAGAGAGGAGCTGTGTGCCCTTCGCCTAGTTTACCCCAGTGGTTGCGTCGTATTGAACTGTAGCCTAAGCAGAGCCGCGACACTGACGGTGGTATATGCTGGATGCGTGGTTCTGTGCCATTTTATCACCAGCAGGTTAGTGTCGTCACCCTCGAAGTCAGGATGCAGGGCTTTTAAAACAATTGTATTTATTTGGCCGGGCCGGGTCGTACCTGCGGTATGTGGGATCTTCGCTGCTGTGTGCAGGATCTTCACTGTGGCGTGAGGCATCTTCAGTTGCAGCCTGAGGGCTCTTTAGTCGTGGCACGTGGGATCTAGTCCCCTGTGCCCGCTGCATTGGGAGCACAGAGTCTTAACCACTGGACTACCAGGGAAGTTCCAGGATGCAGCACTTTTTTTTTTTTAACTTTTTATTTTGTATTGGAGTATAGTCAATTAATAATGCTATGATGATTTCAGGTGGATAGCAAAGGGACTCTGCTGTACTTATACGTGAATCCTTTCTCCCCAAAACTCCCCTCACATCCAGGCTGTCACATAACATTGAACAAAGTTCTCTGTTCTATGCAGGATGCCGAACTTTTTAATCACAGCTAAGATCTCCCTCATGCTGCCTGTTTGTAGTGACCATCCTCCCGTCCCTAACCCTTGGCAACTATTGATTTGCTCTCCACCTCTATATATTTTGTTATTTCAACTCTCTCTTAAAAAAACAACTGTGTTTTTATTATGAAATATGTTGATCAGAAAAGTACAGAGACAACTGTAACAATACTTCATAACCACCATTCAGATAAACAGATTTCACAAGTGTTGCTGTTTTTCTTTCAAAACTTAAAAAAACAAAATCACAGATTGAGTTTAAGGCCTCTTTGTTTTACTCTCTGATTCTACTGACCGGCTTCCCTCCCCCAAGATAAACTCTACCGTAAAGGTATTGTGTATCCTTCCCATCCATGTTTTTAATCTTTGACAATGTAACTAGGAGCCTATAAATAACATATAGCATAGTTTTGTATGTTTTAAAATTTTACATAATAAGTCAACCAATATTTTTTGAGTGCCTACTATGTGTTAGACACTGTTCCAGACCTTGGGAATATAGTGATAAATCTATAAATCTATAAATAAATATATAAATTTATAAATATATAAATCTATGAATAAATGAAATAATTGTACATATCTGTAACTGTGTGAAAATGATGAAATAGGATACTGTGGTTCAGATGATTAGAGGTGGGGGAGTGAGGCAGTTGGCAGGGTACTGAGGAGAGGCCTTGCTGAGGATATTGCATTTAAAAAGGAACAAGCCCATGCTTGCCTGGTGGTGCAATAGATAGGAATCTGCCTGCCAATGCAGGGGACATAGGTTTGATTCCTGGTCTAGGAATATTCTGCATATAGCTTTCCAGGGATGAGATCAGCCAGGGACATAGTGATGCCTTCCACTCAGATGAAAAAGCTTGGTATCATCTTAGCTTTCTGCAATTTGCTTTTAAGATTCACCATTGTGGTGGGAGATTTACTTATGTTGATACTTTTCAAGTTAATTCATTTAGTTAATTCATTTTGCTGTGTATATCCCATTTAATGAGTGTACCAAATTTTATTTATTTATTCATTTTCTTACTAATAAACTTTAAAAATGTGTCTGTTTCTTCTATACGTAGTTCTGCCCAGAACATCCTAACATGTGAATTCTTGTGGGTGGGATACAAGTATTTCTCTGGGGGTATACATTTAGCAATATCTTTGCTGGGGTCTTCAGGTGTGCCCATTGTCAACTTTGTAAGATAGTTTGAAATTGCTGTCCAGAGAGATTGTATCAGTTTATAGTCACTAACCGTGTGTGAGAATTTCCTTTTCCCCACATCCTCAACATTTGGTATTGTGTTTTTAGCCACTGCCAATCTAATGGATATGACATGGAAAGTCATTGTTGTTACAATTTTCATTTCCTGACTACTAGCTAGTATGCTTTTTGGCTCTTTGGGTTTCTGTTCTGAGAATTCCTTGTCTTTATCCTATGCCCACTTTCCAGTTGGGCTGTTTAATTTGTAAGTTTTCTGTGTATTCCTGGGTATTAATCCTTTCTTGAATTTTATGCATTGAAATATGCATTGAAAACACCTTTATTGGGTTTTATGCATTAAAACAGGGCTTCCCTGATAGCTCAGTTGGTAAAGAATCTGCCTACAATGCAGGAGACCCTGGTTTGATTCCTGGATCAGGAAGATCCCCTGGAGAAGGGAGAGGCTACCCACTCCAGTATTCTTGGGCTTCCCTTGTGGCTCAGCTGGTAAAGAATCTGCCCGCAGTGAGGAGACCTGGGTTTGATCCCTGGGTTGGGAACATCTCCTGGAGAAGGGAAATGCTACCCACTCCAGTATTCTGGCCTGGAGAATTCCATGGACTGTATAGTCTATGGGGTCATAAAGAGTGACTTTCACTTCACTTCATGCATTAAAATATTTTCTAATTTTCAGCTTGTCTTTTCACTTTTTAAAATGGTGGTCAACATTAAAAATTTTACCATTGTCAGATTTGCCAGTCTTATTCTTTATGTTTTATCTTTCCAAACCCCAAGATCATAAACATATTAAACTTTTGTTTTCCACTTTAGCTATTGAATTGACATTAAAATTAATTTGTGATGGGGGAAGTATGTATTAAAAATTTGTTTTTCCATATGGAAAACTGACTTATCCAACACTATTTATGAAATAGTCTTTATCCTTTCCCTACTGATTAGTACGTTATCTCTGTCATTTATCAAGTTTTCCCATAAGCCTGGATCTGTTTACAGGCTCTCTGTTCTGTTCTGCCATTCTTTTTGTTTCTCCCCCAGTGCCGTTCTTCTGAAATTACTCTAGCTTCATAATAAGCTTTCCTATCTAGGGTGGTGAATTGTCTTTGCTCTTCTAAGTTATCTTGTTATTTTTTGTTCTGATATTAACTTATTGATCAACTTGTCAAGTGCCATGGGAAAAATTATGGATTTTAATTGTAATTACAATGAACTTATAGACGGATTTGGGTCTTCCCATTCCATGTGTGAACATGCCATATCCTTTTACTTACTTAGATCTTTTATGTGCCTCAATCAAGCTTTATCCATAAAGATCTTATATTTCCTTTGTTAGACTTTTTGTGTAAGTTCTCCAGGTTTTCATTGCTACTGTTAATGGAATCTTGTTTTCTGTTGTGATAAGGGATCATTACTTTTTTTTTGAATATTCATTTGTATCCAACAATCTTTAATTCTTGTGGTTTGTCAAAAGAGTCTTTTGGATTGTTTTTATTGTAGACAGTCACATTGTCTGCGAATTAACGTGTAGTTTTTTCAGTTAACCAGCATGTGAATAATCCTAAATCCCTTTCATAACTAGGATCCATGATTTTATTTGGTGCTTTTGTATCTGTGTGCGAGTAAAATTTATGCGTGGATACTCACTCTTAATGCATCCTGATACACTGTACAACAATCTTCTTTTATTCTTACCTCCTGTTCCTTTCTTTATAGACTTTACTGGGAAATTTTCGCCAAAATTTTGATAACAAAAATAGTTATAATAAAGAAGTCATTAAGATATTAGACGCCATTCATCAGTTGCTGGTGACTGTGATAGTGCTATAGACTCAGACACGTGGGGCACATATTATAGATTGCAAGATGAGGTCAAGAAGAAACAAGAAAACCTGTCAGTCCTCTGTATTTGTAGAACACACACACATTCACACATACATTCCATACCTGTGGGTGTGCGTGTGTTTGTGTGTGTGTATAGTCAAGTGAGCTATCCAACGTACTGGCATTGAGATCATGTTTTCTATAGCTGGAAACACCAAATGCAGGAAATGTGTACAGTTTCCAATTAAGGTTCAAAGGTGCCTGGCAGGTCTCTAAGAGACTTTGGGAGGTATTATTTCTGGAGGTGGGTCCCTTGGACAAGGAGTGGATCAAGTTTGGGTGGCTCTCAACTCTAGGATTATGGACAGGATAGTCCACAGGATGGGTTGTAGCAAAGTCCCCTTCACTGCTCAGCTCTTGGGACATAAGGTAGCTCCTTTCTGCGTCAGAGACATGTGTCCTGTGATTCCCTAAGATCCTGGCCCCAGCAATACATGGGGTGGTGGTGGTGAGAAGAAGAACCAGGAAGTGCCATCTGGGCAGTCTCCTGGCTGAAACAGGAAGGATCATACATAGGCCCATTTGTCTTGGGAAGCCTTCTCAAGGGCCTGGCCTAGAGAGCTTTGCTCGGCCTGCTTTTCTGGGTTGTCCAAACCTCTCTGGATTGAGGTCCAGTCAGGATGTGGTCTGAACTGAGAGGCAGTTGGAAGGCCGTTTGCTCCACCACTGAATCTACTTGGTCAGAGACCAAGTCATAGCTGTTCCCCGAAGCTATGAGAGTAAACACTGCCTCCTATTTTTAGTAGTCCATTGCTTGCAAAAATAGCTTGAAATCCAGACCTATGAGTCTTAGCAGCCTTCAGCTTAACAGGCTACCCCGTGATAACAGCCACTTCTACAACGACAATAATAGTTGCCACTAACAATTACCCAGAGTTAGTGCGTGCAGGTGTTGGGCTGTGTTTCATCCTCACACAGGGTAGTCATTATTATTATCCCTATTTTTCAGAAACCAAGATTCAGAAAGGTTGGGCTAAGTCACACAGCCCTTCAGAAGCAGAGCCTGGTCCCGAGCCCAAGTCAGCCCAGCTAGACGCCATAGTTATCATTTTCAACCACTTCTTATTCCTGCCTCAGTGGTGGGATGTCTATGACATGGGATCTGGTCTAGGTTCCTCAATGAACTTTAGGTGATAATTGGATTCAAATTAAAAACATCAAGTGGTTAGGTCCATCTATGTGGGCAGTATTAAATGCCAGTTTTCTTATTTTGTAAAAGCCATTGGATTTATAAGTTACCTTGTTCTTCTCATCATGTTCTCTTTTTATGGAGAAATCCAAGGTATTTTTCCAACACAGTGTTCTTTGGGGTAATTGCTTGACAATTTGAAGGGCGTCCAGCAGTGGTGTAGTCTTAAAATGGCCAATAATACCATCAGAGTATGAGCAAGCTCCAGGGGTGGAACCAGAAATGTGGCCGTGTGCTCCCTGTTGATTGCTTTAGCAGAAAAGTCAAGTTCAGGATCTTGTGTTTACTGGGATGACTGGCACACACTATCAGAGTAACTGCACCTGGAAAATTTCTGACTATTGATCTCATGTAAATGGCGTCTGAGAAACAATAAGTGATGGCTTAGTTGCCAAATAAAAGTCCAAGAACACCCACACGGAGACTATCTACTTGTTTTTAATTTGACAGCTCTCTGAGGGAAAACACCGTGGTACTGGTCATTTCCTGATGAGGCTTCTGTGCGTGTGAGTTTATAAAAGCGCCGCTATTTATAAGGCGCGGTGAGGTGGCGGGCGGCAGCCTCACAGAGTCGTCCGAGTCAAGGCTCTTTTGCTTGCAAGTAACAGAAACCTTCACAGTAGCTTAAGCAAAAATAAACGAAGGATAATATTTACAGATACACACATGATAGAACATAAATAGGACAAGGGCTTTACTCGAAGGATACAAGGTTAGCTCATGAAATCCAAGGATGACTAGTGCTGGGCTTCAGGGAAGACCAGAATGCCTGTGCTGTGGGGTGACTGCCCTCTCTGGGATCCGTGGCCCCTTATCCCTGCTTCTCCATCCTCCCTCTTGTCTCTTCTCACTGTCTGTGGACCAGCTCTGTCTGCTTTTCTCTGCGTGGCCACTGCACAACTCACAAGGTCACCCTTCCCTGCTGAGCTTATGTGACCAAAGGACCCTGACTCTGTACCTTAAGTCCAAATTCTGGGTCAGACATTGGAACTGACCACGCCTAGCTCAGGTCAGCAAGCCCAGTTGTCAGCTTATGGGTTCAGTTTCCAAACACATTCTTTTCTTTCTGTTCTTTAGAACACATAGGTCCTAAAAAAAATCTGTCACTGTTACTCCTCTTAAGGTGGGGAAAATGTGAGAAATAGGTGTTACCTTTGTGTGACTAGGCCATATAAACAAAGTATGGGGGAGATACCGGTTTCATAAAATTGATACCCCAATATCTGCATTTTTATTCCTAGGATCAAGAATAAATGATTCTTTTGAGTCTAAATCTAATATTTTTATGTTTGAAAGAGTTTCATTGATCTCCTACCCAAATTAGTCACAATAAGTATAATAAAAAAGTAGTTTTGTCAGACATACTGTTTTATAGATAGAATTATGTCTATGCATTGGAAAAGACCCTGATGCTGGGAAAGGTTGAAGGCAAAAGGAGAAGGGGATGGCAGAAGGTGAGATGGTTAGATAGCATCACTGACTCAACCGACATGAATCTGAGCAAGCTCTAGGAGGTAGTGGAGGACAGAGGAGCCTGGTGTGTTGGAGTCAGACATGACTGGGTAACTGAACAACAACAACATGTCTATCTAAATATACCTGAATTGAGTATTTTAAGAAAGAAAAAAAAAAACTGTGATAGGTGTTTTAGAAAGTTAGACTACATTTGTAAAGTCATCTATTCACATATCTGCTGGAAAAGTTCAGAATTTTTACATGTTGGATATAGAAAATATATTTGCTTACATATATAGGGTAAAATATTTAGGAAATAATGAGCCATGCTCTCCCACCTACTTCCATTCCCAACCTGAGTGGTCTTAGTGATTTTGTAAGTCAACACAGCTTCTCAGTAGTTTTTAAAATTCCCTTACTTTTTATTTAAAAACTGTGCTTATAAATGTATTTTAAATCCACAAAAAGCATAGAGAAAAATATTACACTCCCCTAACCCACATTTAACAAGGCTGATTGTTAGGACATTGTTTTTTTATTAGTCTCCTAAATGAGCAAGTTGCCGAGTGTTAAACCCAGTGTATGTAAGTAAGATTAAATATATATAAAAGTAATATTGTAGGATTAAAACTTTTCCAAAGCTGCCTTATATATTTCTTATGGATGTATATACTCATTAAGACATAAATACACAATGGGGTATGCATTTGAATGCAGAGTTCCAAAGAATATCAAGGAAAGATAAGAAAGCCTTCTTCAGTGATCAATGCAAAGAAATAGAGGAAAAGACTAGAATGGGAAAGACTAGAAATCTCTTCAAGAAAATGTGAGATACCAAGGGAACATTTCATGCAAAGGTGGGCTCAATAAAGGACAGAAATGGTATGGACCTAACGGAAGCAGAAGGTATTAAGAAGAGGTGGCAAGAATACACAGAACTATACAAAAAAGATTTTCATGACCCAGATAACCACGATGGTGTGATCACTCCCCTAGAGCCAGACATCCTAGAATGCTAAGTCAAGTGGGCCTTAGGAAGCATCACTACAAACAAAAGTAGTGGGGGTGATGAAATTCCAATTGAGCTTTTTCAAATCCTAACAGGTAATGTAGTGAAAGTGCTGCACTCAATATATCAGCAAATTTGGAAAACTCAGCAGTGGCCACAGGACTGGAAAAGGTCAGTTTTCATTCCAATCCCAAAGAAAGGCAATACCAAAGAATGTTCAAACTACCGCACAGTCGCACTCATTTCACATGCTAGCAAAGTAATGGTCAAAATTCTCTAAGCCAGGCTTCAACAGTATGTGAACTTCCAGATGTTCAAGCTGGATTTAGAAAAGGTAGAGGAACCAGAGATCAAATTGCCCACATCCACTGGATTATCAAAAAAACAAAAGAGTTCCAGAAAAACATCTACTTGTGCTTTATTGACTATGCCAAAGCCTTTGACTGTGTAGATCACAACAAACAGTGGAAAATTCTTCAAAGAGGGGAGTACCAGACCACCTGACCTGCCTCCTGAGAAATCTGTATGCAGGTCAAGAAGCAGCAGTTAGAACTGGACATGGAATCCCAGACTGGTTCCAATCGGGAAAGGAGTACGTCAAGGCTGTGTATTGTCACCCTGCTTATTTAACTTCTGTGCAGAATATATCATGGGAAATGCCGGGCTGGATGAAGCACAAGCTGGAATCAAGACTGCTGGGAGAAATATCAATAGCTTCAGATACACAGATGATAACCACCCTTATGGCAGAAAGCAAAGAAGAACTAAAGAGCCTCCTAATGAAAGTGAAAGAAGAGAGTGAAAACGTTGGCTTAAAACTCAACATTCAGAAAACTAAGATCATGGCATCTGGTCCCATCGCTTCATGGCAAATACTATGAGCAAACAATGGAAACAGACTTTATTTTTTGGGCTCCAAAATCACTGCAGATGGTGACTGCAGCCATGAAATCAAAAGATGCTTGCTCCTTGGAAGAAAACTTATGACCAACCTAGATGGCATATTAAAAAGCAGAGACGTTACTTTGCAGACAAAGGTCCATCCAGTCAAAGCTATGGTTTTTCCAGTAGTCATGGATGTGAGAATTGGACTATAAAGAAAGCTGAGTACTGAAGAATTGATGCTTTTGAACTGTGGTGTTGGAGAAGACTCTTGAAAGTCCCTTGGACTACAAGGAGATCAAACCAATTAATCCTAAAGGAAATCAGTCCTGAATATTCATTGGAAGGACAGATGCTGAAGCTGAAACTTCAATACTTTGGCCACCTGATGTGAAGAACTGACTCATTGGCAAAGACCCTGTTGCTGGGAAAGATTGAAGGCAGGAGGAGAAGGGGATGACAGAGGATGAGATGGTTGGATAGCATCACCAACTCAATGGACATGAGTCTGAGCAAGCTCCGGGAGTTGGTGATGGACAGGGAAGCCTGGCATGCTGCAGTCCATGGGGTTGCAAAGAGTTGAACACAACTGAGCAACTGAACTGATTTGACACAATGGGGAGGTACTCAGCCACTTCAAAAGGGTTGTTACCTGTTGGAAACTGGATGGGTGAGGTCAGAGGCTTCAACTACATCTGTGATGCTTTATTTAAAAATTCATCTGAAGCAAATATGGAAAATGTTAACAACTGTTGATTCTTGGAGGTTTTCAGTATAAAGCATATGGTGAGACAATTTGACTTGCCAAGTAGTTTAGACATGTTTTCCTTCCCCTCAGGCATGTTTGTAATGTATACAAAAGAATCACATGAAATGATCATAGGTGGATGTATACTGTAAGACTGTCACTTCAATCAGAGAATGGAGTAATAGAAAGAAAGGGAAATGTCTTTCAAATTGTGTAGCTCTTCATTTTATTCTAATTGTCTGATGCTTTTCTGAGGGGTAATAAAGGTAGATTTCCTAACCATCACCATCATCTCCATAACTGACTTGTTCAGTCACCAGGTCATGTCCAATTCTCTGCGACTCCATGGACTGCAGCATGCCGGGCTTCCCTGTCCTTCACTGTCTCCTGGAGTATCCAGAGGCTCATATCATCGAGTCGGTGATAGCAACCAACCATCTCATCCTCTGCTGCCCCTTTCTCCTCCTGCCCTCAATCTTTCTGTCTCATACAAGCCACTCTTACTTCAGGTCTCTGTTATGGCTTATATAACAGATAATTTTACTTGTCACTCACAGAAGAGTCAGGATATGTGGAATCCACAGCTGATCTGATGGCTCTGGGAAAACCAAAGATCTGAGTTCCTCCTGTCTTGGGGCTCTGCCATTCCTAGGTATTGCCCTCGTATTCATGGTCCAGGATGGTGCCTGCCTCTCCATCACTTGTTGTTGCTCTTATTTCTTTGACCAGAATTTAGTCACATGAGTACATCTGGCTGTAAAGGAAACTGAGAAATGTTGTCTTTATTCTACACAGCCATGTATTGCAGCTACAAAAATTAGGATTTCTATTCCTATAGAGTAAGAGGAGATGGGTATGGGGGCCACAAGAAGGCTGTGCCACGAGCAGAGTTTGTTTTCTTAAAATTTTGATTTTGTTGGAGTATAGTTGATTTACAACATTGTGTTCATTTCATTTGTTCAGCAAAGTGAATCAGTTATACATACACGTCTATTAATTCTTCTTTTAGATTCTTTTTTCATATAAATTATCACAGAATACTGAGTGGTGTTCCTTGAGCTATAAACAGGTCCTTGTTGGTAATCTGTCTTATACATAGTAGTGTGTGTATGTTCACCCCAAGCTCCTGATTTATCCCTCCCGGCCACATATTCAGCCATTGGCTTGTATTGTGCCATAGCTCTTGTGATGCTCTGTCCTGTTTTTGTATAATTTGTTGTGTTTTCCTCTCTGTTTTGTCTTTGTGTGTTAGTTTGTTTCATTTCTATTTACCTATCTTCATGTTCACTGGTTCTTTTTTTTTTCTTATTTTTTTTTTTACTGAAGTATAGTTGAATTACAGTGTTGTGTTCATCAGTGCTATATGGCAAAGTGATTCAGTTCTATATTATTTTTCATATTCTTTCCATTATCGTTTATCACGGGATATTAAATATATTTCCTCGTGCTGTACAGTGGGACCTTGTTGTTTATCCATTCTGTATATGCCAGCTTGCATCTGCTAATCCAAGACTCCAGATCCAGACCCATCCCTCCCTTCTCCCCCTTGGCAACCCCAGTTTATTCTATGTTTCTGTTTTATAGGTAGGTTCATTTGTCTCATATTTTAGATACTACATGTAAGTAATACCATATGGCATTTGTCTTTCTCTTTCTGACTTACTCCACTTAGTGTGATAATCTCTAGTTGCACCCATGTTGTTGCACATGGTGTTATTTCATTCTTTTATGTGGCTGAGTAGTATTGCATTGTGTGTATGTAGTGTATCTTTATTTGTGCATCTGTTGATGGACATTTAGTTTGCTTCCATGTCTTGGCTATTGTGAATAATGCTGCTGTGAATATAGGGGTGCATGTATCTTTTTGAATTAGAGTTTTGTCTGGATATATGCCCAGGAGTGGGATTGCTAGATCATATAATATTTTATTTTTAGTTTTGTGAGGAACCTCCTTTTTGTCTTCCATAGTGGCTGCACCAACTTACATTCCCACCAACAGTGTAGGAGGGTTCCCTTTTCTCCACACCCTCTCCGGCATTTGTTATTTGCACACTTTTTAATTGTTCCTTTTTCTCCACACCCTCTCCAGCATTTGTTAGTTGCACACTCTGACTGATGTGAGATGGTATTTCATTGTAGTTTAAAATTTTTTATTTATTTATTTTTTAATTGGTGGAAATTCCTTTAGTTTTGTGTTGGTTTCTGTCATACAACAATGTGAATCATTCATAGATTTTATATATAGATATGTGTATGTATCTCCCCTTGCTCCTGTCCCTCCCCTCTCCTCATCTTACCCCTCTAGGCCATCACACACGGCTCCCTGTGTTATTTAGCAGCTTCCCACTATTTTACAAATGATAGTGTATCTCCATCAAGGTTATTTTCTCAGTTTGTCCCACCCTCCCCTTCCCCCTTCCCCTGCTGTGTCCACAAGTCCATTCTCTGCTAGGTTCATCAATACCATTTTTCTAGATTCCGTATATATGTGTTAATATGTGATACTTGTTTTTCTGTTTCTAACTTCACTCTGGATGAGAGGCTCTAGGTTCATCCACCTCACTACCACTGACTCAAAAAAAAGTTCCTCTTTACAATTGAGTAATATTCCATTATGTAAGTGTACCACAACTTCTTTATCCATTCATTTGTCGATAGACATCTAAGTGGCTTCCATGTCCTGATTATTTGTAATATTGGGGTACATGTGTCTTTTAGAACTGTGGTTTTCTCAGGGTATATGCCCAGCAGTGAAATTGCTGGGTCATATGTTAAATTTATTCCTAGACTTTTTTTAATGGAACCTCAATACTATTTTCCACAGTGGCTGCACCAACTTACATTCCCACCAACAGTGTAGGAGGGTTCCCTTTTCTCCAACATCCTCTCCAGCATTTATTGTTTGTAGACTTTTTGATGATAGCATTCTGACTGATGATGGCCATTCTGACTGATGTGAGATAGTACTTCATTGTAGTTTTGATTTGCATTTCTCTAATAATTAGTGATGTTGAGCATCTTTTCATGTACCTAATGGTCATCTCTATGTCTTCTTTGGGGGCTTCCCTGTGGCTTAGAGGGTAAAGCATCTGCCTGCAATGCAGGAGACCCAGGTTCAATCCCTGAGTAGGGAAGATCCCCTGGAGAAGGAAGTGGCAACCCACTCCAGTACTCTTGCCTGGAAAATCCCATGGACAGAGGAGCCTGGGAGACTGTGGTCCATGGGGTTGCAAAGAGTCGGACACGACTGGGTGACTTCACTTTGACTTTGACTTTACCTTTTTGTCTTCTTTGGGGAAATGTCTCTTTAGGTCTTCTGCCCATTTTTTGATTGGCTCGTTTGTTTTTTATTGTCAGGTTATATGAGTTGTTTGTATATTATTTGACCTTTGAGAGTCACATCATTTGCAAATATTTTCTCTCATTCTGTAGGTTGTCTTTTCATTTTGTTTAGGATTCCTTTGGTGCACAAAGGTTTATGAGTTTGATTAGGTTCCATTTGTTTATTTTCGTTTTTATTTCTATTGCCTTGGGAGTCTGATCTTAGAAAACATTGGTATAATTTATGTCAGAGAATGTTTTGCTTATGTTATCTTTCCCAACACTACTTGCCAAAGAAACTCTCTTTTCCCCATTGTATATTCTTGCCTCCTTTGTTGAAGATTAATTGACTGTAGGTGTGTGGGTTTATTTCTGAGCTCTCTATGTCAGTTTTTGTCTCAATACCACACTGTTTTGATTATTATAGCTTTGTAGTATTGTCTGAAATCTGGGATGGTTATGCCTCCTACTTTGTTCTTTTCCTTCAGGATTGCTTTGGCAATTCTGGGTCTTTTATGATTCCACATGAATTTTAGGATTATTTGTTTTACTTCTGTTAAAAAAGTTCTTGGGTAGCTTGATAGGAATTGTATTAAATCTATAGATTGCTTTGGGTAGTATGGCCATTTTAACAATATTAATTCTTCCAATCCAGGAACAGAGAATATCTTTCCATTTCTTTGAATCTTCCTCAGTGTCCTTTTTAAATATTTTATAGTTCTCAGCACATAAGACCTTCACCTCCTTGTTGAGGTTTATTCCTAAGTATTTTATTTTTGTAGTTGTGATTTAAAAGGTATTCTTTTTCTTACATTTCTTTTCTGATGTTTCATTATTGGTGTAGAGAAATGCAACCAATTTATGTATGTTCATCTTGTATCCTGCTACCTTGCTAAATTTGTTTATCAGCTCTAGTAGTTTTTGTGTGGAGTCTCTAGGGCTTTTTAAATATAGTGTCATATCTGCATGTAATAACAATGTTACCTCTTGTTCCAGATTTTAGTGGGAAGACTTTCAACTTTTCACCATTGAGTATTTAATATATTGACTTTGGGTTTGTCATAAATAGCTTTTACTATAGTGGGGATGTCCCCACTATACCCACTTTGCTCAGAGTTTTTATCATGAATGGATGTTGAATTTTGTCAAATGCTTTTTCTACATCAATGAGATAATCATGTGGTTTTTGTCTTTTCTTTTGATTAATTTGTGTATGTTGAACCGTCCTTGTGAACTTGGGATGAATCTCACTTGGTCATGGTATGTGATCTTTTTTATGTGTTATTGGATTTAGTTTGCTAATATTTTGTTGAGCAGAAATATTCTTTTCAACCTGACAACAACACCAAGAGTCAAACCTGAATTGGCCCATTGAACACATGAGAAGAAGAGAGATTAAGTTACTTGCTGAAGATCACACAGCTAGCGCTTCGTGGAGCTGGGTGAGGCTTTGTTTTATTCCTTTGTGCATTTGCATCCAGTTGGCTGAGAAGTTCTAACACTGGGATCTGGGTTGGGAGTGCTCAGCCTCCTTAGGACCACTGTACCTCATCAGTGCATACTTGATTTCATCGCACCTTTTAAAACAAGCATCTGGGAAGGTGCTGTGTGCCCTGTCCTTTAGAGTTGAAAGTGTTCGTGGAATTTTGCTACATTTCTTGAACAATGGGTAGTACATTTGGATGTTGTCCAGTCAGAACTGGGAACCTAGACCAGGGAAATGTCATTCTTTAGTTTGATTGAGATCGTATCTGCCTTCTTGTTAGTTGAGAAAATGTGCCTCCAAAATCTTAGTAAGAAGGAAATATTTAAGTAAGTATATATTCTAACATCTTATTCTGAGCCCAATATTAAGACTGTGGAGTATGTCCTGAGCATATATAAAAAAATGGCAAATTTTCTAAAAATGACTCTAAGGAGAAAAAGGTAGCATTGAAACCAGATGTTGCTTTTTACCATCCAACCACCAGCATTTTCTATGTAACAGAACTTGGCAGAAGAATGGCCACTTTCTTCCATTCAGATCACAATTTTCAAGAGATGGCATGTGCTGAAAACAAAATTTCAAAAGGGAAATCCATTTTCCTGAAAATATACATCTGACATTATTCAAGCTTGTGCTGAAACAAAAGGACACACCCCAGGAAAAGGCACACAGTTATATCTGTTATAGATTCCTGCCTTTGGAAATGCTAGAAGTTGAAGTCTCTGCATGATGAACTCAGGACTAGGGTCAAGATTAGGGTAAAACAAGTGAGGCACTCACTTCTGGCAGCAAAATTCACAGGGATACTGAAAAGCTTTTTAATCAAGTAAAATTATATATTAATGCAAAAATTTAGAAATAAATATGAAAAAATTCATAGTGAAAAAAATAACAAAATTTTAAGTGAAGACAGGCTATTGTTGATTGTGTTACTTCTCTGCATTGTTGTGTGATGGGAACAGCCATGTCCAGTCAGCCCTGAGTTTCCTGGTTCCAAGGTCCTCAAATTGCTCACCAGGCAGGTTTATATTATAAGGTTTGACAACGTATGCAAAAGATTGGGCAATGCAAGGCTTTTTGTGTTGTCATGTCTTTAAAAAATTTTATGTTGAATTGGAGGATAATTGCTTTACAATATTGTGTTGGTTTCTGCCATATATCAATGAGTCCTGGTTGTCACGTCTTTTGATCATAGAGCTTTTTTACATTTTTCTCACTTGGTTCAAAATATTTTGAAGGATATTTTGATGAATGTATATAGAAGCGGGTATTTCTCCATTGTCTCAGGCTCCAGTATGGCTCCAGAGAGCACTGCTCCAGAACTCCAGGAAGCCTGCTCTTCATTCTAAATGAGAGTTTGCTGAAGAAATGCCAAGCTCTTGGGAGTTCAAACAGTGTTAGTTCCATCTCTGAGAACATTTAACTAAACATGTGACTGCTTGCCCTTCAGTCACCATGCCACGAATGTCCTTAGTTGTTGTTTTTTTTTTTCATTTACACCAGACAAAGCCTTTGCTTAGTTTGTCTAGATATGTATTAATACCATCTAAATTAGGCTGGAAATCCTTTGATACTCATCTTCCCAACCCTTTCCGTCACAAATTAGATCCCTCTTTTTTCTCTCCCTTTTCAATGCCTATTATAATTTACCTGCGTATGTTTACTTCACACCTGTCTTCCCTGCTAGACTGAAGCATTATGAGGGCAGGGAGAGTGTCTGGCTGACGTCACTCTGCCCCCAGGACCTAGCAGAGACTCTGCCTAATGTAGGGCGTGCATACAGACTTTTTAATAGCTGATGAATTTATAAGTGATTTGTCCACATTGTCTAAGTGAAGTTTCAGATGTGTAATAAATGTTTTCAGTATTGATGCCACAAGAATTTTTTTTGAAAAATTCAGAATGCCTTCAAATGTCTGTTAAGCAATATTTCTCCTACCTGCTTACCACTGTTATACTTTGAGTGATGTTTTGCAATATCTGAAAAGGTAACAACGCAAAGACACTTTGGCTGAGTGGGGAGAGCACTGGCTTGGAAGTCAGGAGGCCCAGGTATGAAGGGTGACTCTGAAAGAGAAGGAGATGCTTTTGATGGGATGGGCTGGGTTTCCCACCACAGTCAAGCAGGTCTCATTCTCATTCTGCTGGAGGTTGTTGGCCATGAGCAAGTCGCTGAAGTCCAGAGATCCCTCGCTTTCTCTAGGTCTGCTCTGTTGCTATTGTTCAGGCGCTTTGTCATGCCTGACTCTCTGCGACCCCCTGGACTGCGGCATGTCTTTCACTCTTGAGGAAGCATGGGTTTAATGGAACCAACATAGGCTCTAGAAAGTTGCATTCTTGAACCACTTAGGCTTACTAGCCTATAGTGATTCTATAGGCAGGTTACTTACTTGTTTAAATCTCAGTTTTCTAGGTGAGGATTAAAATACCTACCTCTCTGAAGATGCTGTATGATCAAAGTGGTAAACTAAAGAGCATCCATCCAAACTTTTGACCTGCAAAGGATGCTCAGTAAATAATGGCTTACGTTAAAGCAGTAATTCACAGCTGTCCCCGAAGGATTTGTGAAAATCTCCAATGGAATCTTCAAGCATCTCACCCACAAGATTATATTAATTTTAAAGTATACATACCTCTGTTAGAACAGTGGTTCTCAGATTTTAGCACACATGAGAATCATGTGGAGTTAGAGTAATTAATCCATTTCAGATTGCCCTGACTTTACAGTTTTAACACTGGAAATTCCTCATCTCAGGAGGCTCCTCAATCCTGGACAAGCTTGGACCCTTGGTCACTCTGCCAGGAGAATTATTCAAACCCAGTTTTCTGGTCTCCCGTTTGCAGAGATTCAGAATCAGCCAGACTGGTGTGGGATGCACTCATGTTCAGTTGCTCAGTCATGTTTGACTCTGTGACCCCGTGGACTGTAGCCCGCCAGGCTCCTCTGTCCATGGTATTTTCCAGGCAAGAAGACTGAGTAGTTGCCATTTCCTACTCCAGGGGATTTTCCTGACAAAGGGATCGAATCCACATCTCTTGTGTCTCCTGCATTGGCAGATGGATTCTTTACCACTGAGCCTGATAATTTGCATTTCTAGCAAAGTTCCACGGTGCTGCTATGAGTCTGAGGACCGTACTTTGAGTAGCTCTAAGAGTACCTTCTCGTATTATTGTCTGGTTGGTGTTCCATTTCTAAATGTGAAAGATCACTCAACTTTCAAAACTTCACAGGGGTTCTCACAGTCCATTTTATAGACAAGAAGACTGAGGCTTAGCAGGGGGTTAGTAATTTGGTTGAAGTCATATAGCTAGGAAGTGACTCAAACCCAGATATGACACCAAAACAGGCTTTCTCAGTCTTGTCCTCTTAAGCCACAAATTTCCAGGCTCCCACTGCTTTAGTTGGGATGAATTCTCTCTAGGGAGGTGCCCTAGTTACCCCCACCCCCAGGGAGAAATGCACTTCTGGCCAGTATTACCATAGATCTGCAGTAGACACAGCAGAGGCTCAAGTGAGGACTTCTGCTATGCACATTTTTCTTACATTTACGTGCTTTTTCTAATGAAAAAATGAACTGTCACTATGTGATTTTTGCTTTGCAGACTGCTTTATTTCAACAAATTTTGCACCATCAGATATAGAAATCAGTACATAATTGCTTAACAAAAAATATTTTTAAAAAAATTCTCTTTCATTACAGTGTATTACTAGCTGCCTTGAGAGTCATCTTATTCTGTTTCAGAACAGTTTACTTGATTTCTGCAGTTCCCAAAATGCAACATTGCTAAATGAATGTAAGAATAAATCAGATCTAAAATGCTATTGAATTTTGTTATAACGATCAATGCTATTATGTGTAAATTCAGTAAGCTTTGCTTTGGTCTTCAGTTTACATTGATTGCTTTCCTTTTTCATTTTCCACAAAGGCGTCCAAGTCAGCTAACTTCTCTGTTTTCCTTAAAATTCCTCTCTCTGGCTAGTTTGATCTCAGCCCCCTTCGGTTTGCTGTGCTCTTGACTCCATGACTGTCAGCTTTGTCACTTCTGGCTTCACATGGCTCCAAGGAATGTTGTTCTTTGATCTCAAGAGATGCGAGAAAGACCTGGGAGCAGTACCTTCCTCATGGGGTTGTGAAGTGAACTAAGGGGTGAATTGAAAGTGCTGAACACAGTAACTGATAGGTGGTGCTTAATTCCTTTTCCCTTCAGGGATGCTCTCTAACCCATTTCCCTTCCCACACCTTCCCAGTCCAGGGCTTTGCAGATGGGCTTCCCCTGCCTGGAACCCAGTGTCTCCTTTTCATCTTGGCTGCACTTTCTCAGGTACCGTGCACCTCTCCTTTGCAGCCCAAATTGCAGCGCATTATACATTTTTTTATTATTATGGCTGCTGCCCCTTCTACTAGACTACATGTGCTGGATGCTCTGATGAGCTGCTCAGATCTACCTTTAGGATCAAAGGCTATTATTGCCCTGCTGCTGGAAATGTAACCTCCTTGGCCCTGAGTCAACTGAAGAGAGATGCCCAGCACCCCCACGCCCTGCCCCACTGCCCCGGGGTCACACTCCCTTTCAATGATTGATTTTCATGGGGGTGTGAAGGTCTGGCTTTCTCACTTATCTGGGGACAGGTCTGAAAAGTCGCCCCTCTTTGGAACCCCATGTGGGGCTGGCTCAGGCTTCCCTTGAGGCTGTTTCATATTTTGATTGCATCAGAGGATGCTCAGTCCTGCTAACTTGCCTTCTCTGCATGGATGTTACTCCTAAGAGCACTCTCTAACACAATGTATACATTCTAATCTGTCTCAGAGTCAGCTTCCTGGGGAACATAACTCGCACCACTGTACTCTAAATAAAGGTAAGAATTACATTGGTTTTTGCCAATTGTGTGCATTTTCAGAGCCTGTGAAAGTCCCTGGTACCAAATGTGGAATAAGCGAAGGTATCCTGATAGTAGCATCACTGGTAATTTCTGTTTTATGTTCCACCCCCTCTCCTTTTTTCAAGGGGAAATATAACTTTTACACAAGAATTTGTTGGGGCTCCACTCAGGGATTGATTTTGTTTCTCTTCATTCCCCTCTCCTTTCCTATGCTCAGTCCTCTCCCCCTACCCATCTCCTTTCCCTTTCTCAAATCCCTGCCTAGCAGTCACCCTTAGATGCAGCTGAGGAGGGAGGAGGAAGCCTTGGGAATGCAGTGGAGAGCTGGTGATGGGAAACAGCTAAATTACTTCAGAGGCCAATTCAGAAACTCCAGCTTCCTTTCTATCGGGAGCCTGTGTGGAGCCCTATGAAAAAGGGTAATACCAAGGAACAGAGGAAATCAGTATCTGAAGGCTCTACTAATTGCAGGGCTGTCAGAAGGTATTTTCTCATTTTGAGTGAGAAGAAAGGGCCTTTTAAAACGACAAAGCTCTCGTACAAATAGAAACAAAACTGAGAACTCACATTTGGAGTCCACATGAAAAATGGTCTCTTTGTTATTAATTTCATGTCCTCATGTAAAGCTTCAGCAGTCAGCACTTTATTTTTTTGCAGCTCAGTTTTTTGTTTGGTTTTGGCTTCTTTCAGCCCTTCCTAGGAAAAAAATCTTGGATTCAAGTAAGAAGCCTGGGTTTGAGATCAGGTCAGTCACTTTACTTAGATGTCGAGGGTCTCTGAGCCTCACTTCCTTGTCTATAAGATGGACATTTGCTAATTAAGTCACTGAGTTGGGTTACTGAGAAGCTCAAATGAGACAATGGATACAAATAAGCTTTGAAAATTGCGACAGACTCTAAGGAGATGTTGTCATTGTCACTGTCATTGCTACTTAATCTTTAGTGAAATAGAGCTTGAAAGTTAAAGCTGGTCCCAAAAAGAAAAAAAAAAAAAATAGAATGCATTTCGAAGTCAAATATAAGCTAAAAAAATTACTCCTCATTCTGCAGGACATTTGGCAAAGGTCCCTGTTATCTAGCATGATTAAGAATCGACTGTCTTTGTAGTAGACTGAGAATGTCAAACTTCTGTGGAAACCAGCCATTTTTTCATTTATTTCTTAATTCATGACAGATTTAGCCATTTCTTTTCCAGGTCCCACTTCAGGTTGATCAGCACTTCCCTTATAGCTCAGTTGGTAAAGAATCTGTCTGCAATACAGGAGACCCTGGTTCGATCCTTGGGTCAGGAAGATCCCCTGGAGAAAGGAAAGGCTACCCACTCCAGTATTCTGGCCTGGAGAATTCCATGGACTGTATAGTCCATGGGGTCACAAAGAGTCAGAAACAACTGAGCGACTTTCACTTTCACTTAGGTTGATCGAGTAGATGTTGTTTTCACAACCCAGTGCTTCTCCTTGTTTCTCTTCATTCTAAGGCAGTCCTGGTGTTCAGAAGCATCTCTGCTTTTCCTCCAGACACACGATACTCTGAGGATTTACGCCATTAGGAATAACCTCTTACCATCAAACTGCTTCCCTGGTGGCTCAGAGGTTAAAGCGTCTGCCTGGAATGCAGGAGACCCGGGTTCGATCCCTGGGTTGGGAAGATCCCCTGGAGAAGGAAGTGGCAACCCACTCCAGTACTCTTGCCTGGAGAATCCCATGGAGGGAGGAGCCTGCTAGGCTACAGTCCATGGGGTCGCAAAGAGTCGGACACGACTGAGCGACTTCACTTTCTTTCTTTCTTTCTTACCATCAAGCCTAGTGTGCAGAGTGCCATGACTTCCATTGGGTAGAACAATCTTCTGTAGAATATAGGACTTTCTCCCTTCTGTAGAAGGAAGACCTATGGACCTCTGTGAGCAGCCAGCAGAGGGTCCCAGGTGTCTCCACTGGATGTTGATGGATTATTGTGCCTGCATGCATGTGTGCCAAATCCCTTCAGTAGTGTCTGACTCTTTGTGACCCTATAGGCTGTAGCCCTCCAGGCTCACCTGTGCATGGGATTCTCTAGGCAAGAATATTAGAGTGGGTTGCCATGCCTGCCTCCAGGGGATCTTCCTGACCCAGGGACTGAACCAGTGTCTCTTATGTATCCTGCATTGGCAGGCAGGTTCTTTACGACTAGCGCCACATGAGAATCCTTGTAATAATATTCGGCGGCGTGTTCTTGCCTGGAGAATCCCAGGGACGGGGGAGCCTGGTGGGCTGCCGTCTATGGGGTCGCACAGAGTCGGACACGACTGAAGTGACTTAGCAGCAGCAAGAGATCTTGAGTTGTTTTATAATCAGCTGTGAGGTGTAATTTTTAGCAGAGACTTACAGATCACCTTTAATCATTTTGTCCCAGGGGCAGGCATTTTTTTTCTGAAGAGTGAACTTTATGTGGAACAAGGTAAAGGTGTGAATAAACAGACGTACACACAACAAAACGGCAGAAGCAAGTGGTCGGATACTGGGTATTGAAGTCCTTCCTCTATCATTATGATGGTGTGACCACTGACTTCTTCTTTTTAATTGCAAAGATTGTTTATTTTTCGGCCGCCCAGGTCTTCGCTGCTGCCCGTGGGCCTTCTCCAGTCGTGGCACGTCAGGGCTGCTCTCTGGTTGTGACGCGAGGGCTCCCTGCGGTGGCTTTTCTTGCTGCAGCTTGTGGGCTCTAGAGCTTGAGCTTCAGCAGTCGTGGCACATGGGTTTAGCTGTCCTGTGGCTTGTGGAATCTTCCCAGACTAGGAATCGAACCCCTGTCTCCTGCATTGACAGGTGGATCCTTAAACACGGAACCACCAGGAAAGTCTGTGATTACAGACTTCTTGAAGACAACTGGTCTTATGTCTCCCTGACCCCACATGATACTGGTAGATGCTTTGTAAATATGAGCGACATTGTGTTACCTTCCTGCTTAACATCCTTCAGTGGCTCCCGAGGGTCCCTAGGGTACTCTAGGAGGTACATCTTCTTGGTTTGGTCCTCCAGGTCCCTTACAATCAAGCCTGGCCTTACCTGTCGCCACTGTCCCATTTAAGTTCCACTCGGCAACCACTTGCAACAAACTGCAATGCTTGAACCTGCCCCGACTCGCTGGGTGTGAATGCTCTTTCCCTGCTTTTCTTAACTGGCTAGATTCTCCTTTCTCCTTCCAGACCCTGTTCAGGATCTCTTTCTCAGAAATAACTTCCCTGACTATTCTCTCATCTCCTTATACCCCAAACCCTATCTCCCGCTGGGTGTTGTGTCTCTCACTTGATCTACCTTACCATCCTGCCACAGTCCGTGACCTTCTGGATTGTCAGTCAGCGGTTTGCTTTTGTGTGCCCACCTCAAGACTGTGGTCTTAGAAAACAGGGGCTGTGCCTTCCTCATGCCCATTTCCAGAGCCTAGTACAGTGCTGGGGTTGCAGGAAGTGCGTGATCATTGTTGGTGGAATTAATCAATGAATGACAGTTCCGATTCCATCCCTTCCTCTCCGTTGGCACCAGCCTCTCTGGCTTGTGTCTCTACAGGCTTACTGGGGGCAGAGATCCCACAGAGCAAATGGGGAAGGCCTGCACTATAGTGCGTCTTACCCCTCCCACATGACTTATCATGTAGGTGGTTATGTCCCTACTGCTTCCCATTTTAATTGGCTCGAGAAATTATTCTTTGGGATGTAAAAATACTATGTAGCATGCCCATGAGAAATTAGGTAGAGTTATGAAGTGTCAAGGTAGAAGGGATATTAGAGGTTGTAGGGTCCATCTGTCTCTTTTTGCAGGTGAGAAACCAGGCCCAGAGGTGTAACGATCTGTCAAGCTCTATGATTAATTAATAACTGAAGAGGACACCTGTGGCTGTTGCCTTCCTCGGTCCTTCTGGGGAGTCAGCCCCTCCCGCTCTGTCCTAGCATCTTGGGTGGTGTTAACTTTACTCCCAAATCCACAGTGAGCAAATGAGCCGAACCTCACTAACCAGAGCGTCAGAACATGTGTTCCCAGGAGGCCAATCAAAACTAAAGAGACTTGATTTCAGGACATTGGAATAGAGAAGCTCATGGTCTCCGTTGGGGTTGCTGGGAGGGTTGGACTGTAGCCAGAGAGCCAAAGACAGCAGTGCCAAGATGTGGAGTGAGTGAGTCTGTCTTTAATGACGTCTTGGAGACCCTGATATAGCTGGATATGATCCCTGACCCTGGTAGGAACTCATTCATCTCTGGATTTTTTGTTTGTTTGTTTGTTTGTTTTTGCTTAAGTTGAGTGCTGTCACTTTCAACTAATTAGTTATCCTAACTGATGTCGTGTTAGAACTAGAACCAGACCCCTTAATTCTCAAATGCAGTGCCCTTTCCACTAAACCATCGTGGCTATTCCTTGGCTGAATCTGACATCACTCATTATCACATAACGGAAAGCAGAACTGGGAGAGAATGGAGGCAGGAAGGCTACATTTTGATGGGCAGGGCTACGCCTGCTTCCAGTGAGGGACTCTGGGGCCAGTGGGAGGCATGAGGTCACAGGTGTAACAGGAGGGGCCAGAATTGTGAGCAAGACAGTCCATTCAAACCAAATCTTGCCTGCTTCCCTGTTTTGACCCTGGTGGTGTAATGAATGAGGACTGGTGGGACAGGGATGAGAGCCTTCCTGCGACAGCTGGACTTTCCTTCTGATTAAAGAAGACACCTTTTAGTCTGGACCTGGGAAAGCTGCTGGAGTGCGGACTAGGAAAGCAATGACAGAAGTCAAGACATCACTGTTTTATTCTTAACATCTCACGAGTCATCTGAGGTATGGGAAAATGTTATTCTGCATGACAGGCACAGCCATGATAAACAGACATTCTAATACATACCCAGGACTACTGATGTGACTGTGCTGGGCCGTGTCCATTGATGGGGATCCACTGTGATATGCTAATGAAACTGCTTCATGCCTTGGGGATAATTTGGTTCCTAGTCTCTGAGGTCAGATCTTCATCAAAATGCCCAGGAAGCATGAACTGAAACTGAGGGCTGGTCCCTAGTGGGAATCCCATACTGCCCACACACCGTGATGGGATTTTTAGAGGCCAGCTTCATCCCACTTACATAACTCTCATCTCCGCATTCATCTACAGTTCCAAAAGAAGCTAAAGTAAATTATGGTGCTAGAAATCAAGGTGATAGTTACACTGGGAGGGGTGGGATGGGGAGTGACTTGGAGGAGGCAGGAGAGGGGTTCCTAGAGGGTTAGGTTCTTAAACTCTGTGTTGGTTATGGAAATGTTCAGTTGTGAAAATGTACAGAGCTGTATATTCTTACAAGTGGTATTCTTTTCTGTATGTGTGTTACCTTTTAATAAAATCACATTATATTAAATGCTGTCGTTGTAGGCAATCATTTGGTGCTGGGAGGTCTTAGAATCAAAATGAACTGGGACCACTGAAGTTATGTGATAATAATATTCTGTTGTAAGATGGGCATACAGATGATCCAGGATATGTCCATACTAATTTTGAAATATAAAACCACTAAAAGAAAAATATAAATTAAAAAAAATATAGTAGTGTGCTCACCGTCCTCTAAGGGTCTAGGACACTGGTTGGGAAGAACTGAAATATGATGATACCTGAGGGCCATAGTGTAAATGAATCTCAGGTTCATTCACATCTCTCCACTGCCATTGCCAGCCTTCTAGTTCAAGCCGCCAGCAGCTCTTCCATGGCAATAACCTCCTACTCTTGCCTTATGCATAATCTCTTGCCCACACAGTGGAAGATTATGGATTCAAAAACATCACTCAAATTACTCCCCAACCTGCAGCCCTCCAGAAACGTCCTAATACACCTCGTCTCTGAGTCCAGGTCCCTTTCCAGGCCCACCACACGCAGCGCTGGCTGGCCCCTACTGCCTCTCTGACCATCCTCCCACCACTCTTCCTGCAGGTCGCCAATTTCCAGCCCCAGTGGGCTGTTTTCATTATTCCAACACCTCATGCGTGTCTTCACTTTAAACTCTTACACAGCACTTCTGCCTGAACTAGGGGTCTCCCAGAACTTTGGATCGCTGGCTCCCCCTCAGCCTTTAAGTCTCTGTTCAAATGTCACCCCCGTTCCCCTTGTAGCCTCTCTCTTTATCACAGTACCTTATTTTCTTTGTACCCATGGCAATTTTGCCTATGCGATTGTTTATCAGAATGTAGGGGCAAGGATTTGTCTGCCTTCTTCATCATGTATGTCAGTCAGAGTCCCAGTAAGCAGCAGACTCTTTAAAAGAGTTCAAATGAAGGGAATTGAACAAACAGACCATGTTCAGGGGGAAGGAAACCCACGAGGCATGGTGGTGGCCCCAGAAAGTGTCATGCCCACCCCTTGGCTTGAAGGGGCAGGAGGAGCGAGCTGTGTCCCCCAAAAGCTGAGAGCTGTGCTAAGGAAGAGGAGCTGCCTACCTCCCCATGTTGAGACAGGGAGGAAGTGGAAAGCAGGGTAAATTGTCCAACTTCTTTCTCCTCCCACCCTCAGATTTCCTGCCAGTGTTTCCAACTGGAAGCCAGAGGGCACGGGAGCCTGGGTGCTGCAGTCCGTGGTTGTCAGGCTCCTGGGGCACAGCACAGAGAGGCAAGGGGTGTGGAGTGGAATTGGATGAGAATGGACCAACAATAACCAGCCCAGTGCTGGTACGTGGCGGGTGCTCGGCCCTTGTTGAGTGAGTGAGTGAGTGGATGAACAAAGAAAAGAGAAGAGACAGAGATAGCAAAAGAATTTGCTTTAACAATTTTCCACTGTGGGCCAGGCATGCTTTGTAAATGACCTTGTTTAACCTACACGGAAATCCTCTGAGATGTATTATTGTTCTCGCATGCAAGTAAAGACCCTGTGACCGCAGAGGTTAACTTAAGTCATTTACAGAAATGACAGGGCCAGGGTCCCAATTCAGGCCCTAGGTTCTTTCCACTGCATCACATTAAACATACCTTGCATGTTTCCATACCTTCACCAGTATGGACTGATGCATCCCACCAAACTTTGCATCCCACCCCCGGCTTGGAATGCCCTTTGGTCTCCTGAAATCCTGGTAAGCCTCTGGTTCAGCTCCCACTCTGCTCCCCTTCACAGCCTGCCTGGGTCACCACAGCCAGAGGTCAGCTTCCTCTCCTCTGAGTATTATAGCAACTGTTATAAATTGTTCATTTCCAATTACCAAATTTCTTTATGATGTAATTATTAGAGAGCATCTCATCTCCTTGATTATTTTGAAAGCTATTAAAAGCAGGAAGAAATTTTTTTGTTTCATGTCATTACTTTGCATCTACAGAACTTGGTAGTTAATCAATAAATATTTGTTGGTTTGTCTATTATATGAGTCTTGTATTATATGTATTGTATTATATGAGTGATTTTCAGTGTTTTTTATTCTTTAAGAAAAATTCATTTAAATCATGTATTTTGATATATGCTGTACAAACAACTTGTGTCCTTTGCTCATTTGTTATTGGATCGTAAGTATTTTTCTATTGTATTCTTTGTAAGCAATGTTTTTAATGGTGATCTAATAGTCAAGCCTATGGATATACCAAAATATGCTTTTTTATTGCTTGACATTTAGGTGTATGGCTTTCCCACACTCCTCTCACCTCTACCCCCATCAATGGTGTTATAAACATTTTTGGAGTTGCATTTCTCCCATTGGAATCACTTCTGTAAGAGCCCATATTTAGGGAACGTTTGATTAAGACTGATTAAACACTACAGTTGTTAATTTATACCAAGCGAATTTAGCTTTGAAGCTCTGTCCATCTTGGGACTGACTCTAAGGGAAGAGTCAAAATAACAATGTCTCCTACTGTATGCAGATTTGTGTACCTTTGGAGCCAATTCATCACCCATCCATTCATCCAGTCCATGCCATCTAGGAGCCTTGGTGGAGAAGTTGGCTGTCACCATGAGAATTTGGTGCTCTTTTCTGAAGGTACAACATTTCACCAGGTTCAGAGCATCCCTATTGTTTGGTGGCCAAGAAGCTGAGCACAAATGTCAAAACAGCAGTTTCACCTTCCAGCCAAGATCCATATAGATTTCATTTATTATGATATTGTTTACCTGCCTGGATATTATGGCAGCTTTTGAGGCGCCAAACTGAAATGACAACTGTCATTAATATCTAACATGCCAAGCTGTCCTCTGTAGCATCAGAAAAATCCCTAATTCTATTTCTGAAATTGCCTCAAGCATAAGAGGGGATGGGGTTGGGGAACTTACATAGACTATCAATTACAGGTCAGAAATTTGTATGGAACGTTTTACAAGCATAAATATTGACTGTTGTTGTTATTTAGTTGCTAAATCATGTCTGACTCTTTCCAGGCTCCTGTGATTAAATGTAGTGTAATCTGGAGCCAGATTACCTAGGCCCAGTCTCACATTCCTGCTACACTTCATCGTGACTGTGTGACCAGAGCAAATTGCTCAACTTCTCTTTTCCTTACTTTCCTTTTCTGTAAAGTGGAAGTGGTAGTTACAGCTCTCCATAAAGTTGTTGTAAGGCTTGGTTACATATGAGTATTTGATTGGTAAAGCAAGCAAAATGAATGGTGCCTGGCCCATATTAAATGCTATGTGAGTGTTTGCTATTATTATTACTGATCTTATTTTAAACACATTTAATTCAGCACTCACAGCAACTGTCAGAGGTACTTCAAGGGTTGAAAACAGTGTCTGTGGGCTGAATTTGGCCTCCAGATGTCTTTTGTTTGGCATGCACATATTTCTTTAAGCCAACATTTAAAAAATCTGGACTCCTGGCTCTTCTTGAAAAGTCCTCATCTGGCAGCCACCAGTGGAAGCTGAGTGTGCCTGACTTCTTTATTTATTTTTATTTATTTATTTGGCTGTACTGGGTCTTAGTTGTGACACATGGGTTCCTCAGTCTTCAATGAGACATGCAGGATCTTTTGTTGCAGCATGCAAACTCTTAGCTGCGGCATGTGGGATCTAGTTCCCTGACCAGGGATTGAACTTGGACCCCCTGCCTTGGGAGCATGGAGTCTTAGCCACTTAGCCATGAGGGAAGTCCCAGTGGTTGACTTCTTCAGATGACGAGTGCCCCTTGGTAACGTGCCACGATGCAGAGGAGATGATTTCAGTGTGAGTGATAGAAAGCCAACTAATAGCTTCAAGTATTTTTCACCTCAGTTAAGGTATGGAAGCTCCAGATTTCATACAGTGGCACAAAAATGTTGTCAAGGACTGCTGCCCCCGCCGCTGATGTTTTCCATCTTTCTCCTCTGACATCTTCAGCAGTCTTCTATGATGTTCCTCTCATTTCTATCAGTGCCTCCAAATGGTGCTCATGTCAAATGCTGACACACACATGTCCAGAAGAGGAAAGCTTGTCTTCCCACGGGTCTCTCCCCATTCTTGTAAAAGTAAAACTTAAAAAAAGAAAAGTCCCTAACTGACTTCCCCTGAAGGAATGATGCTAAAGCTGAAACTCCAGTACTTTGGCCACCTCATGCGAAGAGTTGACTCATTGGAAAAGACTCTGATGCTGGGAGGGATTGGGGGCAGGCGGAGAAGGGGATGACAGAGGATGAGATGGCTGGATGGCATCACTGACTCGATGGACGTGAGTCTGAGTGAACTCCAAGAGATGGTGATGGACAGGGAGGCCTGGCGTGCTGCGATTCATGGGGTCGCAAAGAGTTGGACACAACTGAGCGACTGATCTGAACTGAACTCACCAGTGAGCAAGACTGGCTCATATACCAGTATCCTAGTTGCAAGGGAGCCTAGGAAAGCATATCTCACACTTCTTGCTGCTCTAAATAGGAAGGCAGGATTTGTCTACAGGAAGGAAGAGGCAAGTTTATTTTATTTTCAAAATTAAACTTTTTATTTTGTATTGGGGTATAGCTGATTATGTTGTGGTAGTTTCAGATGAACAGCAAAGGGACTCAACCAAACATATACGTGTATCCATTCGTTCCCAAACCCCTCTCCCATCCAGGCTGGCACACAACACTGGGCAGAGTCCCATGTAAGAAGCAACATCCTATCCTAGTGAACAGGCCCCCATGATTAGCAGGTACATCTCATTTAATCACTCAGTACTGACACCTAGCTCCCTCTACTTAGTTAGTTGCCTGTCAGCAACTGACTTTGTGATTCTTGAGGAAGACAGTGTTTTCCCCATTTTACAGATGAACTGAAGCTCATAGAGAGTACATGATTTACCCAAAGTGGTACAACTAATAACTGCTTATCAGAATGCCTTCCACAGAAGAAGTATTCAACAAGTGATATTTACTAATTATTTCATGGGAAGTTTGAGACGTAATTAATTTCAGTTCAGTTCAGTTCATTTCAGTCGCTCAGTCATATCCAACTCTTTGTGACCCCATGAATCGCAGCACGCCAGGCCTCCCTGCCCATCACCAACTCCTGGAGTTCACTCAGACTCACGTTCATCGAGTCTGTGATGCCATCCAGCCATCTCATCCTCTGTCGTCCCCTTCTCCTCCTGCCTCCAATCTCTCCCAGCATCAGAGTCTTTTCCAATGAGTCAACTGTTTGCATGAGGTGGCCAAAATATTGAAGTTTCAGCTTTAGCATCATTCCTTCCAAAGAACACCCAGGACTGATCTCCTTCAGAATGGACTGGTTGGATCTCCTTGCAGTCCAAGGGACTCTCAAGAGTCTTCTCCAACACCACAGTTCAAAAGCATCAATTCTTTGGTGCTCAGCCTTCTTCACAGTCCAACTCTCACATCCATACATGACCACAGGAAAAACCATAGCCTTGACTAGACAGACTTTTGTTGGCAAAGTAATGTCTCTGCTTTTTAATATGCTACCTAGGTTGGTCATAACTTTCCTTCTAAGGAGTAAGCGTCTTTTAATTTCATGGCTGCAATCACCATCTGCAGTGATTTTGGAGCCCCAAAAAAATAAAGTCTGACACTGTTTCCACTGTTTCCCCATCTATTTCCCATGAAGTGATGGGACCGGATGCCATGATCTTAGTTTTCTGAATGTTGAGCTTTAAGCCAACATTTTCACTCTCCTCTTTCACTTTCATCAAGAGGCTTTTTAGTTCCTCTTCACTTTCTGCCATAAAGGTGGTGTTGTCTGCATATCTAAAGTTATTGATACTTCTCCTGGCAATCTTGATTCCACCTTGTGCTTCTTTCAGCCCAGCGTTTCTCATGATGTACTCTGCATATAAGTTAAATAAGCAGGGTGACCTTTGGGCAGATTTAAAAATTTAATTTGAGTTCTTTAGAAAGGAGCCCCACATAAGTTCAAAGTAGCGTGATAACTTTGCCATTTAGAGTTTGAAATACAGTTGGGATATTAATTCCTGGCTGTATAATCAACAGTAACAAGCAGTATTTATGGTGTCTCCAGGTGCACATATAAGAAGACATTTAAGGTGCTAGACAGGGATGTGGGCACCCATCTCTAGGTATTCATCACCCAAACAACTCTGGAGGGCTTTGTTTAGTAAAAAACAGTGTAGGGCTTGTGAATGTTGCAGGCATCAGAAATTGTTGGAGAATCTTGACAGGGCTTACAAGCCATGCTATCAACCAAGTGGGGGAAAAGCTTTAGGAGAAACTGAATATGTAAAGTTGGTTTTGATTCCATATGAAAGATAGAACCTGAACCAAGCTCCAGCAAGAATTGCTGGAAAGGGTCTCGTTGGCTTAGCAATCATAGTGGCTGATGCTTCTTACTGTTCTTTTCATCTACACCTTATGAGCTGCTTTTAGAACAGGCAGGTTGGAGCCTAGCCCTTCACTAATCCCCTGAGATAATCTTTTTAAGACTCTCAGCAACAAGGAAGGTCCCACTTTTCCCCCCACCTGTGATGTCTCTTTCAGATCCCTTCACCGATTACGCTTGCCTTTACTGGCTATTTCCCATGCTGAATCATTCACTGACAATCTGGCTGTCTTCTGGGTGAGCCAAATGATTTTAAACCTTTTCCATGACTCATGTATCCTTACCAGTTCTCTTATTTATTTATTTTTTGTTGATGTCTCTCTTTCACACACACATGCAGAATTGGATGCTAAAAAAAAAAGTTTCCATTACTCAGTCACAGAAAACCAATGTCTACTTTGTCAATGTGTCTTCACTTGTATTTTAGTTTTTTGGTGGTTGAAATAAGTTTGATTGTTTAATCTTTAACCAAGTCCCAAGTTTAAATAAGAGTGTCAAATTCAGGATGCAGCACTGTGAAGCTTAAGAATTTCTTGATGGGAAAGAATGCCATCTCATTACGATTTGGCCCATGGGTGATCAGTTGCTTTGCTGTCTTCAACTGCACTGGCATCAAACCCTGTATCTGAAATCTAAGATTGCCAGTGGTGCAATCTTATTTTATTATTTTTAAAAAGCCCCAAAAATACAGGGTGCTGAGTTTGAGAAGAAGGCCTGATGAAAGGAACAGTAGAAATGAGAGGATGCAGAATGGATGCCATAGTGAATACTTAGTCCAACTCTTAAACTGTTCTAAGACTTGGCTCTTTCCAGTTTGAGATCCTTGCTTAGGTCTTCCTAGATGGTCCCAAGTGGCTCCATGGTAAAGAATCTGCCTCAGTGCTGAAGATGCAGGTTCCATCCCTGAGTTGGGAAAATCCCCTGGAGAAGGAAACGGCAACCCACTCCAGTATTCTTGCCTGGAAAACCCCACGGGCAGAGGAGCCTGGTGAGCTACAGTGCATGCGGTCGCAGAGTTGGACATGACTGAGCATAGAGCATAGGGAGTATTTAAAGTAAAACGAGACGCTTTTTGTTAATTCCACAGCTGCCATTTTGTCTGAACAATGTACTCCCTGAAGGCTTCTGAAGGAATGCTGATCAGCCAGATCTTTACTGGCTCTGCTAAGCCCTGCTGTTCCTAGACGACTACTTATCTATGTGTTGCCTGTTTAGATTTGCCTATTCTGGGTGTTTCGTACACATGGAGTTATGCAATATCCAGTTCTGCAGCTGTTTGTGTCTGGCTTCTTTCTCTTAGAGTATTTCCAAGATTCATCCATGTTATGTGGTTTAGTCGCCAAGTCGTGTCTGATTCTTGTGACTCCATGGACTGTAGCCCACCAGGTTCCTCTGTTCATAGGATTTTCAGGCAAGAATACTGGAGTGGGTTGCCATTTCCTTCTCCAAGGGATCTTCCTAACCCGGGAATCGAACCCAGGTCTCCTATACTGCAGGCAGATTCTTTACTGACTGAGCTATCAGGGAAGCTCATGTTATAGGATCTATCAATACTTCATTCCTTTTTACTGTTCAATAATATTCCATTGTGTGAATATACTACATTTTCTTTATCTGGCCATCAGTTGATGGACATTTGGGTTGTTTCTACCTTTTGGCTATTGTGAATAATGCTGCTATGAACATTTATGTACATCTTTTCATGTGGAAATACACATGTTCATTTCTCTTGAGTATTACTTAGGAGTAGAATGCCTGGGTCAGATGGTAACTATGTTCAGTGTTTAACATTTTAGGAACTTGTAGAATTTTTCCAAAGCAGCTGCATCATTTTACATTCTTACCAGTGAACTATCCTATCAGTTTCAAATTCTCCACATTCCCACCCACACTTATTATTATCTTCTTTTCTAATAATAGCTGTCTTGGTGGGCTTGAGGTGCTATCTCATTGTAGTTTTGATATATGTTTCCTTGATGGCTGATGAAGTTGAACATCTTTTTATGTGTTTTTTGACCATTTATATATCTTCTTTGGAGAAATGCCTATTCATATTCTTGGCCTATTTTGTAATTGCTTTTTTGTCTTTTTATTATTGAGTTGTAAAAGTTCTTCATATATTTCAAATAAGATTCCTTTGTCAAATATATGAGTTGCAAGTATTTTCTCCCATTCTCTGAGTTGTCTTTCCACTTTCTTGATAGTGTCCTATAAAATAATAGTTTTAAATTCTGATGAAATTCAGTTTATCTATTTTTACTTTTGTTGCTGTGTTTGTGGATTCCCCGGTGGCTCCAAATGGTAAAAGATGGTAAAGAGTCTGCCTGCAATGTGGGAGACCTGGGTTTGATCCCTGGGTGGAGAAGATCCCCTGGAGAAGGAAATGGCAACTTACTCCAGTATTCTTGCCTGGAAAATACCATGGATGGAGGAGCGTGGCAGGCTTAAACTCTTAGCTGCGGCATGTGGGATCTAGTTCCCTGACCAGGGATTGAACTTGGACCCCCTGCCTTGGGAGCATGGAGTCTTAGCCACTTAGCCATGAGGGAAGTCCCAGTGGTTGACTTCTTCAGATGACGAGTGCCCCTTGGTAACGTGCCACGATGCAGAGGAGATGATTTCAGTGTGAGTGATAGAAAGCCAACTAATAGCTTCAAGTATTTTTCACCTCAGTTAAGGTATGGAAGCTCCAGATTTCATACAGTGGCACAAAAATGTTGTCAAGGACTGCTGCCCCCGCCGCTGATGTTTTCCATCTTTCTCCTCTGACATCTTCAGCAGTCTTCTATGATGTTCCTCTCATTTCTATCAGTGCCTCCAAATGGTGCTCATGTCAAATGCTGACACACACATGTCCAGAAGAGGAAAGCTTGTCTTCCCACTGGTCTCTCCCCATTCTTGTAAAAGTAAAACTTAAAAAAAGAAAAGTCCCTAACTGACTTCCCCTGAAGGAATGATGCTAAAGCTGAAACTCCAGTACTTTGGCCACCTCATGCGAAGAGTTGACTCATTGGAAAAGACTCTGATGCTGGGAGGGATTGGGGGCAGGAGGAGAAGGGGATGACAGAGGATGAGATGGCTGGATGGCATCACTGACTCGATGGACGTGAGTCTGAGTGAACTCCAAGAGATGGTGATGGACAGGGAGGCCTGGCGTGCTGCGATTCATGGGGTCGCAAAGAGTTGGACACAACTGAGCGACTGATCTGAACTGAACTCACCAGTGAGCAAGACTGGCTCATATACCAGTATCCTAGTTGCAAGGGAGCCTAGGAAAGCATATCTCACACTTCTTGCTGCTCTAAATAGGAAGGCAGGATTTGTCTACAGGAAGGAAGAGGCAAGTTTATTTTATTTTCAAAATTAAACTTTTTATTTTGTATTGGGGTATAGCTGATTATGTTGTGGTAGTTTCAGATGAACAGCAAAGGGACTCAACCAAACATATACGTGTATCCATTCGTTCCCAAACCCCTCTCCCATCCAGGCTGGCACACAACACTGGGCAGAGTCCCATGTAAGAAGCAACATCCTATCCTAGTGAACAGGCCCCCATGATTAGCAGGTACATCTCATTTAATCACTCAGTACTGACACCTAGCTCCCTCTACTTAGTTAGTTGCCTGTCAGCAACTGACTTTGTGATTCTTGAGGAAGACAGTGTTTTCCCCATTTTACAGATGAACTGAAGCTCATAGAGAGTACATGATTTACCCAAAGTGGTACAACTAATAACTGCTTATCAGAATGCCTTCCACAGAAGAAGTATTCAACAAGTGATATTTACTAATTATTTCATGGGAAGTTTGAGACGTAATTAATTTCAGTTCAGTTCAGTTCATTTCAGTCGCTCAGTCATATCCAACTCTTTGTGACCCCATGAATCGCAGCACGCCAGGCCTCCCTGCCCATCACCAACTCCTGGAGTTCACTCAGACTCACGTTCATCGAGTCTGTGATGCCATCCAGCCATCTCATCCTCTGTCGTCCCCTTCTCCTCCTGCCTCCAATCTCTCCCAGCATCAGAGTCTTTTCCAATGAGTCAACTGTTTGCATGAGGTGGCCAAAATATTGAAGTTTCAGCTTTAGCATCATTCCTTCCAAAGAACACCCAGGACTGATCTCCTTCAGAATGGACTGGTTGGATCTCCTTGCAGTCCAAGGGACTCTCAAGAGTCTTCTCCAACACCACAGTTCAAAAGCATCAATTCTTTGGTGCTCAGCCTTCTTCACAGTCCAACTCTCACATCCATACATGACCACAGGAAAAACCATAGCCTTGACTAGACAGACTTTTGTTGGCAAAGTAATGTCTCTGCTTTTTAATATGCTACCTAGGTTGGTCATAACTTTCCTTCTAAGGAGTAAGCGTCTTTTAATTTCATGGCTGCAATCACCATCTGCAGTGATTTTGGAGCCCCAAAAAAATAAAGTCTGACACTGTTTCCACTGTTTCCCCATCTATTTCCCATGAAGTGATGGGACCGGATGCCATGATCTTAGTTTTCTGAATGTTGAGCTTTAAGCCAACATTTTCACTCTCCTCTTTCACTTTCATCAAGAGGCTTTTTAGTTCCTCTTCACTTTCTGCCATAAAGGTGGTGTTGTCTGCATATCTAAAGTTATTGATACTTCTCCTGGCAATCTTGATTCCACCTTGTGCTTCTTTCAGCCCAGCGTTTCTCATGATGTACTCTGCATATAAGTTAAATAAGCAGGGTGACCTTTGGGCAGATTTAAAAATTTAATTTGAGTTCTTTAGAAAGGAGCCCCACATAAGTTCAAAGTAGCGTGATAACTTTGCCATTTAGAGTTTGAAATACAGTTGGGATATTAATTCCTGGCTGTATAATCAACAGTAACAAGCAGTATTTATGGTGTCTCCAGGTGCACATATAAGAAGACATTTAAGGTGCTAGACAGGGATGTGGGCACCCATCTCTAGGTATTCATCACCCAAACAACTCTGGAGGGCTTTGTTTAGTAAAAAACAGTGTAGGGCTTGTGAATGTTGCAGGCATCAGAAATTGTTGGAGAATCTTGACAGGGCTTACAAGCCATGCTATCAACCAAGTGGGGGAAAAGCTTTAGGAGAAACTGAGTATGTAAAGTTGGTTTTGATTCCATATGAAAGATAGAACCTGAACCAAGCTCCAGCAAGAATTGCTGGAAAGGGTCTCGTTGGCTTAGCAATCATAGTGGCTGATGCTTCTTACTGTTCTTTTCATCTACACCTTATGAGCTGCTTTTAGAACAGGCAGGTTGGAGCCTAGCCCTTCACTAATCCCCTGAGATAATCTTTTTAAGACTCTCAGCAACAAGGAAGGTCCCACTTTTCCCCCCACCTGTGATGTCTCTTTCAGATCCCTTCACCGATTACGCTTGCCTTTACTGGCTATTTCCCATGCTGAATCATTCACTGACAATCTGGCTGTCTTCTGGGTGAGCCAAATGATTTTAAACCTTTTCCATGACTCATGTATCCTTACCAGTTCTCTTATTTATTTATTTTTTGTTGATGTCTCTCTTTCACACACACATGCAGAATTGGATGCTAAAAAAAAAAGTTTCCATTACTCAGTCACAGAAAACCAATGTCTACTTTGTCAATGTGTCTTCACTTGTATTTTAGTTTTTTGGTGGTTGAAATAAGTTTGATTGTTTAATCTTTAACCAAGTCCCAAGTTTAAATAAGAGTGTCAAATTCAGGATGCAGCACTGTGAAGCTTAAGAATTTCTTGATGGGAAAGAATGCCATCTCATTACGATTTGGCCCATGGGTGATCAGTTGCTTTGCTGTCTTCAACTGCACTGGCATCAAACCCTGTATCTGAAATCTAAGATTGCCAGTGGTGCAATCTTATTTTATTATTTTTAAAAAGCCCCAAAAATACAGGGTGCTGAGTTTGAGAAGAAGGCCTGATGAAAGGAACAGTAGAAATGAGAGGATGCAGAATGGATGCCATAGTGAATACTTAGTCCAACTCTTAAACTGTTCTAAGACTTGGCTCTTTCCAGTTTGAGATCCTTGCTTAGGTCTTCCTAGATGGTCCCAAGTGGCTCCATGGTAAAGAATCTGCCTCAGTGCTGAAGATGCAGGTTCCATCCCTGAGTTGGGAAAATCCCCTGGAGAAGGAAACGGCAACCCACTCCAGTATTCTTGCCTGGAAAACCCCACGGGCAGAGGAGCCTGGTGAGCTACAGTGCATGCGGTCGCAGAGTTGGACATGACTGAGCATAGAGCATAGGGAGTATTTAAAGTAAAACGAGACGCTTTTTGTTAATTCCACAGCTGCCATTTTGTCTGAACAATGTACTCCCTGAAGGCTTCTGAAGGAATGCTGATCAGCCAGATCTTTACTGGCTCTGCTAAGCCCTGCTGTTCCTAGACGACTACTTATCTATGTGTTGCCTGTTTAGATTTGCCTATTCTGGGTGTTTCGTACACATGGAGTTATGCAATATCCAGTTCTGCAGCTGTTTGTGTCTGGCTTCTTTCTCTTAGAGTATTTCCAAGATTCATCCATGTTATGTGGTTTAGTCGCCAAGTCGTGTCTGATTCTTGTGACTCCATGGACTGTAGCCCACCAGGTTCCTCTGTTCATAGGATTTTCAGGCAAGAATACTGGAGTGGGTTGCCATTTCCTTCTCCAAGGGATCTTCCTAACCCGGGAATCGAACCCAGGTCTCCTATACTGCAGGCAGATTCTTTACTGACTGAGCTATCAGGGAAGCTCATGTTATAGGATCTATCAATACTTCATTCCTTTTTACTGTTCAATAATATTCCATTGTGTGAATATACTACATTTTCTTTATCTGGCCATCAGTTGATGGACATTTGGGTTGTTTCTACCTTTTGGCTATTGTGAATAATGCTGCTATGAACATTTATGTACATCTTTTCATGTGGAAATACACATGTTCATTTCTCTTGAGTATTACTTAGGAGTAGAATGCCTGGGTCAGATGGTAACTATGTTCAGTGTTTAACATTTTAGGAACTTGTAGAATTTTTCCAAAGCAGCTGCATCATTTTACATTCTTACCAGTGAACTATCCTATCAGTTTCAAATTCTCCACATTCCCACCCACACTTATTATTATCTTCTTTTCTAATAATAGCTGTCTTGGTGGGCTTGAGGTGCTATCTCATTGTAGTTTTGATATATGTTTCCTTGATGGCTGATGAAGTTGAACATCTTTTTATGTGTTTTTTGACCATTTATATATCTTCTTTGGAGAAATGCCTATTCATATTCTTGGCCTATTTTGTAATTGCTTTTTTGTCTTTTTATTATTGAGTTGTAAAAGTTCTTCATATATTTCAAATAAGATTCCTTTGTCAAATATATGAGTTGCAAGTATTTTCTCCCATTCTCTGAGTTGTCTTTCCACTTTCTTGATAGTGTCCTATAAAATAATAGTTTTAAATTCTGATGAAATTCAGTTTATCTATTTTTACTTTTGTTGCTGTGTTTGTGGATTCCCCGGTGGCTCCAAATGGTAAAAGATGGTAAAGAGTCTGCCTGCAATGTGGGAGACCTGGGTTTGATCCCTGGGTGGAGAAGATCCCCTGGAGAAGGAAATGGCAACTTACTCCAGTATTCTTGCCTGGAAAATACCATGGATGGAGGAGCGTGGCAGGCTACAGTCCATGGGTCACTGTGTTTTCTGGTGTCATGTCTAAGAAATCATTGCTTAATCCGTGATCATGAAGATTTCCACCTACATTTTATTCTAAAGGTTTTGTAGTTTTAGCTTTTACATTTAAGAGATTTTTGATCCATTTCAGTTAATTTTTGTAAGTGATATAAAATAGAAGTCTTACTTCATTCATGTGGACATCTAGTTGTTCCCAGTACCATTTGTTGAAGAAATTATTCTTTCCATTCAATCATTTGGGCACTTGTTGAAAATCAATTGACTATAAATGTGAGGATTTATTTCTAATTCTCATTTCTATTGATCTGTATGTCTGTCTTGTGCCAATACCACACTGTCATGCTTACTGCAGTTTTGTACTAAATTTTATAATTGGGAAGTGTGAGTTATTCTTCTATTTCAAGGTTGTTTTGGCTATTCTGGATCTCTTGAATTTTCATGTGAATTTTAAGATCAACTTGTTAGTTTCTACAAAGAAGCCAACTAGGGTTTTGAAAGGATTGCATTGAATCTGTGGACCTGTTGATAGAGTATTGCCATCCTAACAATGTTAAGTCTCTTAGTCAGCAAACATGGCATGTCCTTCCATTTATTTAGATCTTCTTTAATTTCTTTCAGTAGTATTTTGTAATTTTCAGTGTATACACTTTGTGCTTCTTTTCTTAAATTTATTAATAAAAGTGAAATTGTTTTCTTAACTTCATCTTGAGATTGCCTACTGCAAGTGGTATAGAAACACAGTTGTCTTTTATATATTGATTTTATATCTTACAAGCTTGCCTAACTCATTTTTCAGTTCTAGTAGTGTTTTATTTATTTATTTTTTTTGGTTAGTGGTTTCCTTAGAATTTCTATATACAAGATCATGTCATCTGTAAATACAGGCAGTTTTACATCCTTTCCCATCTTAGTTCCTTTTATTTCTTTTTTCTGCCTAATTGCCTACTTCACTACAATAATACAAGTGGTGAAAGTGAATATCCTTGTCTTGTTCTTAGTCTTAGGGAGAAAGCATTCAGTCTTTCATCATTAAGTATGATGTTACCTGTGAGTTTTTCACAGATGCCTTTTCTCAGATTAAGAAAGCTTCTTTCTATTCCTAGTTTGTGGAGTTTTTATTTTTTTGATTAGTGAAGAAGCATTGGATTTTGTCAAATGTTTTCATGCATTTTTGCACCTGTGTTCATAAGGAATGTTGGTCTGTAGTTTTCTTCTGTTGTAATCTCCTTTAAAAAAAAAAATCTCAAACTTCAATTTTATTTTTCAAACACTCAAGAACCTAGAAATCAACTTAGTTATTAACTTCTGAGATTCTTATGTTAGGAAAAGAGTTCTGCATTACCATACTGATTCTGTTCAATACTTCAAATCCCATAAAATGCTGTTTTAGTATTCCTGAAAGCAATTGTATTTGTGTAATGCTTGCACAGGAAAACAAATTGTATGATGGTGTTTGAAGAATGAAAAAGCAAAATGAAATTGTCACAACCATTTCTGCATTCACTCTACATGCCTTTTCCTTTTATTAACAGAATCTATAAAAATAGCAAGGAGAGATATAGGAAAGATTATTATAGATACAGAATCTTTTATAGGAACTTGGAATTTAGCAGATGTTTTAAGTCAAAATTATATAACAGAAGCATTTGCAAAGTTTTCTGGTTTTAGTTTCATGGTCGAACTAGATTCATAGAATGAATTGGGAAGTTTTCCTCCTTTTCCTATTTTTTGGGGAAGAGTTTGTGAAGAATTGGTGTTTTTTCTTCTTTAAATATCTGTAGAATTCACCAGTGATGCAATCTGTGCCTGAGGTTTTTCTATGGATAGTTTTAAAATTACTGTTTGTTTTAAAACATAGGTTTTATTATTCAGGTGTGGTGAGGCCATTTGATCAGGAGATGACTGCCATTGAAAAGAGTTTTTCACTCATAGTTCTCAAGTTCCCACACACATAGGGAAATAACAGTGTCAGACAGGAGGCAAAAGGAACCTGGGCAAAACACTGGCAACAACTCTTTCATTTTTTTCTTTGAAAGGCAGTGTTAGCAGGTTTAGGGTTAGCTGTTTTGCATTTCAGCAGGCTTTGTGCTGTTATTGTCAAGTATACTATGCTTCTATATGTTGAATGCCCAGGAATATGATTCTATACATATTGTTTTATACAATTGCTTTTCAAATAGGGGAAGAAATATGCATTCATCCTTTCGTGTAATTACTGATATAATTACCTCTCCTGGTGCTCATTGGTTTTGTGTGGGATCAAAGTATTCTCGATGGTCACTTACTTTCAGCTTGAGGAATTTTCTCTAGGGGTTCTTGTAAGATGAGCCTATATATATATATTTTTTTCTTTTTTTTTATTAAATCTTTCTTGTTCTTCTTGTTTTTCACTTAATAATATATCATGTCATTTCCTGGCAACTCTTCTTCAAAAATACAGCTTATTGTATACCTACATGATGTTTTGTGGTTAACATATATCTATTATCCTAAGGGGTTATTTTCAACTTTTCATGATTACAAATGATGCTATTATAAACATCTTTGCATAGGCATCCTTTAGGAAACACATTTTATTTTTAAAGTAGGTAATTAATCTGAGAGTGAGGTGAGGTGAGGTGAAGTCGCTCAGTCGTGTCCGACTCTTTGCGACCCCGTGGACTGTAACCTACTAGGCTTCTCCGCCCATGGGATTCTCCAGGCAAGAATACTGGAGTGGATTGCCATTTCCTTCTCCAGGGGATCTTCCCGACCCAGGGATCGAACCCAGGTCTCCCACATCAGAGGCAGATGCTTTAACCTCTGAGCCACCAGGGAAGCCTATTTATATCTAAAACCATTCAGCCTCCCTTCAGAGGTGTTCTCCTTGCCCATCCCCATCTCCTCAAATGTAATTGTACCTATAAACTTGGTATGTACTTGTGTTTTCCTGTACTTGCCTATGGATTGAAAGAGAGAAGAAAGGAAAGAGGGAAGGAGGGAAGGAGAGAGAAAAAGAGAAAGGGAAGGAGAGGGATTTGTTTGTTTTGCTGCTAGTTTTAGTTTTACATCAGTGGGGCCATCCTGGATGTCCTGATTTTCACCTTGTTTTCTTTAACAACATGTCTAGGAGATCTTTTCACATATAATTTGAACTCATTCTTTTTTTAACTGCCACGTAGAATTCCACAGCCATTTAACAAACATTTATTGAGTTCCTACTGTGTAGCAGAGTCTGGGGATTCAGAGACTATATTCTCACAAAGCTTTACTGTCACAGTATGGATGTACTAAATTTAATATTCCCATTTTGATGAATGTGTAGGTTTTTCCCTAAAGACAGATGCTTATGAGCAAGTTACTGAGTCAAAATATATGTAAATTTAAAAGTATCTTGACATGTAATATAAAATTACTTTCCAGGAAGGGAGACCAGTTTATATTCCCAAGAGGAGTGCTAGCCTGCTAATTTGGTAGATGGAAAATTTCAGTCTAAATATGCATTTTTATATTACTACTGAGGTTGAATATTTTTCCATATTTATTAGCCAATTACATTTTCTTTCTGGGTTGTTAAAAAGTTTTTTCCCCCCAACTTTTAATAAGGTCTATTTTTATATTTTCTTTTTTTATTTGCATAAATGTTTAACACATAGTGGATATGTTTCTTTTGTAGTTTTTGTTGTAAATATTCTTTCCTATTTGCTTTTAGTACCTAATTTTTAAAATGACTCCTTGATGAACAGAAAGATTTTATTTTTTAAAGTTTCAGTTTAACAGAGTCAAAGCATCCATTTTTTCCTCTCTTTTTTTTCCCCCATTGCATATATGCTTGCAAAGTGCTTCCCAAAATCAAGATAAAATAGAAAATCATATATTTGTTTAGCTATTGGTTTCATTTTTAACACCAAATTTTTAAAGTCTGCCTGAAAAAATTACTACTTTATTATTTCTTTCCCCAAATTGTTCTCATACAAATTATTCAATGACTCCTCCTATGCTCATTGTATCTGATACCACAGAACTCTGTGTCCATACATCCATGCATGACCCTTTTCTTTTTATGTTCATGAAACAAACATTTATTTTTTTTATAGCTGGTTAACAATGTTTTAATAATTTCAGGCAGACAGCAAAGGGACAGAGACATTCATATATATGTATCCATTCTTCCCCAGTTGCCCTCCCATCCAGGATGCCGCAAACATTGAGCAGAGTTCCATGTGCTGTAAGTAGATCCCTGTCAGTTTTCCATCTTGCATGTATCAGTGTATACATAGAGCAGCTGAACGGAACTGATAACACAGCAAGACCCCTTTCTTTGTTTATTCCTGTTATTTTTATCATCGATCCCACTCCTGTTTTGTATGTAACACAGACCCCACCTGTTAAAATGTGCTTTATATAGGTCCTTGAATAATGTGTGTGCTTAGTCGCTCAATAGTGTCCAACTCTGCAAGCCCAAGGACTGTAGCCCACCAGGCTCCTCTGTCCATGGGATTCTCCAGGCAAGAATACTGCAGTGGGTTGCCATTCCCTTCTCCAGAGGATCTTCCTGACCCAGGGATCGAACCGGGGTCTCCTGCATTGCAAGCAGATTCTTTATTGTATGAGCTACAGGGAAATTCCTTGAATAATGTATGCTGCTGCTGCTGCTGCTAAGTCGCTTCAGTCGTGTCCGACTCTGTGCGACCCCATAGACGGCAGCCCACCAGGCTCCCCCGTCCCTGGGATTCTCCAGGCAAGAACACTGGAGTGGGTTGCCAATACATCCTTATAAAATATGAATTGCTTGTTGCATGTGCTTAAAATGTACATTCAGTGTAAAATCCCATGGATCATTCTGTGTTTTACGGTATCAGTTTCATTAGAGTTGCATCTGTTTTGTTCATCTTTTCAAATAATCCATGGCTCCTTTATTCATGTTCTCTATTTTATTTCTGTCCCTACCATTATCATTTCTTCCTTAGGTTTCACCAGGCTTATTTTTTTTTTCCAGTTCTACAGATCAAGAGTTCAGCTCATTTTCTTTGCATTTCCTGCCCCATGAATGCAGGCCTGGTCTTTCACCACCTTGCTAGGACTCAACACCCTTCAGCTATCATGAAGAGTCATTTTGTTAAATTGCCCCCTCTGCCAATTCTCTTGAGATTTTGATTAGGATGGGGGACTTTAGGTATTTGATTGGAGTTGCATTAACATGAATTTGGACAGAATTAGACATTTTACAATAGTTAAGACTCTCTTATTGAAGGAATGTGCTAAGTGTGTTAGTTTCCCAGGCTGCTGTAACAAAATACCACAAATGGGGTGGCTTAAATAAGAGAAATTTATTCTCTTGCAATTCTGGAGGCTAGAAATCCAAAATCAAGGTGTTGGCAAGGCCATGCTCTCTCTGAAGGCTCTAGAGGAGGGTCCTTTATTGCCTCTTTCTAGTTTCTGGTGGTTGTCTGTGATTCTTGGTGTTCCTTGGCTTGTAGCTGGATCATTGCAATGTCTGCCTCCATCATCAAAGGCCATCTTCGTTTTGTGTATGTCTGTGTACAAATTTCCTTCTTCTCATAAGGATACCAGTCACTGGATTAGGACCCACTTAATCAGGCATGATCTGATTATAGCCGAGACCCTATTTCCAAATGAGGCTATATCTCCAGGTTTCTGGTAGACATTATGTGGGGTGACTTTTCAACCCAGTATAGTAAGGCCCTTTCTTTTTATGTCTTTGTGACCATTGGAAAGGGAATATATACATAGTTTTTCAAACCATCACATTTTTGAACTGGTAATTACTATTAAAGGAATGCATTTTGGATAGTGGAAGTGGGAAGACCCCACCAGATTCCTACTAAGCTCTCCTGTTAGTAGACAAGAGATTTCCATCAGTAGAATCAGGAGACTGTTAATAAGAACTGGACCATTATTTCTACCCTACTTAGGACTTGTTCTTTTGTCCTTTTCTGTTAGTTGATAACTATGTGTAACTTGGCAACAGAAGAGACTTTCTGGGCTGATCAGAAAGGACAAGTAAATTAATTTTAGTAAGAGTGAATCAGCAGTTTGGCAGTAGGTGGGGCCGACCCAGGCATATGGAATGGATGCTTCAAGCGATGAAGGGGCCAACAGTGGGAGGAGGAATTCTGAGAGAAGGACTTGTTTCTGTCTCAAATTCTGTAGCCATTCATTCAGTTTCCAGGCAGAGAGAGCAACTGGATACCAAGAGTAGTTGGAAAACTTATGTTTGACTCTGACATTTAGCAATTGATCTCTGGGTAAGCATCTTATTGTCATTGAGCCTTAGTGTTCTCATCTGGAAAATGGGGCCATAATACCTCAGAATGTTGTCGTTAAAAGTTTATGAGATCAGGATTTCCCTGGCAGCCCAGTGGTTAAGACTTCACCTTCCAACACAGGGGGTGAGAGTTCAATTCCTGGTTGGGGAAATCAGATCCCACATGCCTGGGGGTCAAAAAACAAAAACATAAAACAGAAGCAATGTTGTAACAAATTCAATAAAGACTTTAAAAATGGTCCACATCCAAAACTCTTTTTTTTAAAAAGAAATGTATGAGATAATATAGAGAGAATTCCAAGCACAGTGTCTAGTCCATGGCAGATGTTTTAAAAATATTACTTCCTTTCTCCAAATACTCCTCAATCATTTCCCTTTCCATTGGAACATTAAAAACACAAGGCAAGAGAATGAATGCTACAATTTTCATGGAATGTGAATATCTCAATATTTCATTTACAACTCTTTTTCTCCTTATTATCCCAGCTATGTTTCTTTCAGTTATTGCAAGTCAGGAACACAATTGGCAATTAAATTGATGCATGAGTATCTGAAATGCAAGAAAAACCAATGAAGGAAAACATGCCTTGCTCTTTCATTCCTGTTCTTCTTTGTTATTTAAAACTGGATCATGATTTCTACCCTGCCTAGGACTTGTTCTTTCGTCCTTTTCTGTTAGTTGATAACTATGTGTTTTTTGATCAGATAAATTCTCTTTTAACTTGGCAACAGAAGAGACTTTTTGGGCTTTCTGATCACTTTAGCCCAAGCCTTTTTGCTTTCCCGAACTGTCATTTTGGCAAATATCCGAATCCTAGAATATAAGCCGGTGATGGATAGAGGTAGTCCCCTTTGTATAGAAACATTTACAGCTTCTGTTCCAAGAGTTACATGGCACATTTGCAGTATTTTTTCCTCTTGTTCTTTCACTCTATTTTTACACTTTTGCAAAACAACTGCTATTGTTAGCTCTTCTAAGTACCCTTGTGAACATTGGGAATAGTTCTGTTGTCAAAATCTTTGCAGCTGGCTCCCAGCTAGTATTTTGTAATCCATTCTGAAAATCTGAATAGCCCTTAGTTTGTCATGTCAGTTATGTGTGCCATCGTAGAGATAATTGTGAGTAATGATCAAGGTTTGGTTGACCCATCTCCCCTCCTTTTCATATGACTTTAAGAGGTGTTAGGAATTCAGATTCCAAGGCTGATAAAAACTAATTCTTTTCTGTTTGGTGTTACAACTTTCCTCAAAGACATTATTATTTATTCCACTTCTAAGCATTGATTTGTCCTTGAAATCTGTGTGATTTATCCTTGATATGCATGGGTGTTTTCTAAGTTTTCTTTTCTTTTTTTATTTCTTTGTGAATGATTCGTATAGAGCTTCGGACTTTTGAGTGGGTACCAGGCTTTTCAATTTCATGGACCAATGAGAGGGAAAACAAAAAAGTTAAGGACTAAAATCACGTTACCAGCATTTTATTTTGCCAGGAGTATATATTTGAAAAAAAAAAAAAAAAACTCCACCGTTTTCTATCATTGTCATTTCATAAAAGGACATTTTAACATCAAAACAAGTTAAGGAAGTAATCTTGCAATAAATGACAGTCTTTCAAGTGGAATGCAATTTTTTTTTTAAAAAGTGCTACCTTGTCCTTTTCTCCTGGGTCCAGTGGAAGTCTCTATAAAGACGTGTGAGAACTGCCGCCTTCAGAGCACAATCTGTGTCCTCTTACGGTTGTCTTTTAGCGCTTTTTGTTACCTTCATTTTGTCAAGGTTGTTCCCGCCGGGCATTTCCCCCTCGCGCTCCCCAGCATTCACAGCCCTTTCCCTCTGGCCCTGGCTTCGCTGCCACTCAGGAGGACCTTGACCGTCAGTTCTGTGAGGCTGGATGTCATAGGAGCCCGCAGTCGGAAAGCCCAGCAGAGGCGGCAGCTGTTAGTGCTGCGGAGACAGAGCAGCTGTTCGCTATGTTCCAGAGCCGTCTCCTCATTTGTTGTGCACAAAGGTGGCTTTACAATTCTCCATGCTCGTCCTTCCCCGCCCAGCCTCGGAGCACCCAATGCCTTTCATCTTGCTGCCGTGACTCAGAGTCTTGGCTATTTGTCTTCCTTTCCTTCAGGGCTTTCAATAGACTTTTTGTGTCATAGATTGGAGTGGTTCAATGTCAAACACAAAACGCAGGCCTCCAGAGAACAAGGATTCCTGCCCTTTTGGCTTTGATCAGATTTTCTTTCCGAATTCCAAGTACAGCCTCTGCACATCTGGGAAGAAGAATATGAAGAGTCTGGGGTAGCTGGACTTTGCTCTCTGCACCCTCCATTTCACTCCCATCCACCTTTCTTCCTGAGAAAGGCTTGTGGTTTTGGGCTGTCATTTACTCTTCCTCCAGAGGACAAGTAATCTGATAAAACCACTCACAGTAAGGGGCTAGAAGCACAATTTCCCTGCTGCCAGATATTCTTACACACTATGAAGCTGAAAAAAGAACTCAGTTTTGGAGTTGAAGGAGTCAATTCCAGCCCATCAACTGTATCCAGCTTGAACAACTGATACAGTTTCAGGGAGATTCTGTTTCTTCGTCAACAAAACGAGGCTGATAATCATATCAATCTCACAGGCTTCTTGTCACCAACTTGTGTCCAACTCTTTGTGACCCCCTGGACTGCAGCACGCCAGGCCTCCTTGTCCCTCACTGTCTCCTGGAGTTTGCTCAAACTTGTGTCAAAATCAAATGTGAATGCGAGAAGTCAAAATACTTTATCATCTGAAAAGTGTTTTGATGATTTGTTAGTCTTTTCCTTGGGTTTGTAAATAGTGGAAACCTACTTGAGCTAGCTTGAGTAAGGATACTGGGTTTGTCCAAGTCTTAAGTAAGGCAAGATTGAGGTGCTGTGGGAAGCCAGGTGGTTCTCTTTCTCCACATACGGCAGATCCTTCTAGTGTTCAGCGATATCTGGTTCTGGTCTTCATAGACATTCAGTGAAGCTGTATTTCCTAGCCCTACTTACCTCTAGGTAGAACCATGTGACTGAGTTATGCCAGTGGGAAGAAATGATATATGCCTCCTCTAATCCTGGATACAAAATGTCGCATGTGCTGGGATGGGATAGGAGGATGCCCAGGGGATCTTAAAATCACGGCTTTGTGGAGACATGAGATGATATGAGAGGATTCTGGGTCCCCGAGTCACCACTTGGAGACAGCTGCATGGGGGAGCCTCCCAACCATTAGTATTGGACTTTGTGTGAGCAAAGAGATAACCTTGTATTGTGTGAGGTCACTGAGATTTGGGATTGTTTCTTACAGTAGTTGGTCTACCCTAATACAACATATCTTGAGTCCACTTCCCCTTGCCGCTGGTATCATTTATCTTCCTTGCCACACACCACCTTTCTCTGCCTTGTTATTCATCGTGGTGAGTAATGGCCACCATCAAAAGCAGCTAAGTTGACCCCTCTTCCATTCAAGAGAACAGCTTGATTGCAGCTAAAAACACTTATTTCATATTTTAAATTCCTTCAAGAGAACTGAGTTAAGTCCAACTGGTATTGGATGCTGATCCTGGTCCAACCCATATGTGACATCTATGAGGATAAGGAGGAGGGGCAATTTTCAGAAAAGCAGTGCTTGGCAGCCAGATCCAAATATATTTACCAAAGCGCTCTATACTTGCTGGTAACATTTTAAGAAGTGGTACATGGGAAGGGTGCAGACATACTTTTCTTCTGATACACCCCTGAAAGAATGAGTCTCTAAGGAAGGCTTGGCTTTTCAATCATCAGGTAATGGTTTACTTTACACTGGGTAGTGTTTCCTAGTTGCCCGCAAGCTATATTGGTTCAATGTAACAGTATTGCCTATATGCAGTGAGGCGCTGGTTAGCGGCTGTATCTTCTGGCTCATGGGCCACCCCAGGCGTGATGACCACACTCATACCTGCAGGAGGGGAGAGGTGGGAGTCACTATCTGGTGCATGAGTGCTTCAAGTGGAATGAGGCAAAGTCCATAAAGTGACCTTGGGATGGTGGTGTAAAAGATGAGAGAAGAATAGAAGTTTGATTGCTTCCAAAGCACAGAATGAATATCACAAACAAAAAGGTAGGCACAGAAATGTCTGCTTTTCCATGTGAATAATTTCCCATCGATGTCACCTCCCACCACTTAAAAGTCAAGGTTCTGAGCATGGTGAACAAGGCCCTTGGTGAACGGCTCTCTCAGCCTGATGCCCCAATGGGTCCTCACACATTCCATCCCCCAGCCTCCAACCAGACTGGACCATGAGCATTTCCCCCCAAAAGGGCCGTGTTTTCTGAAGCCTCAGTTTTCAGTGTATGCTTACTTCTTTTCTTGAAATATCCCCTTTCCCTTCCCTGCAAAGAATCCTGCCTAGTGTCAGGACTCAGCTCTAGCACACCTTCCATAGTTAAGGTTAAGCCATTTCTTTTTTCTGCTCCATTGTAATATCTGAATGTGCTTTGTTTTTTTGAACATCTTTTTTTCTCTAACTGCAAAGATAAAAAAAATGTTAATATTACCAACTTTGCAAAGTCCAAATAAGCACAAAAAAGAAAATAAAAATCTCCCATTATCCCACCCTTCAGGGGGAATATATATGCAGTGCTCATGCACACACACACACACACACATACACGCACACCCAACACACAATACATGTACATATACTTTCCAAAAAATTTTTGCTTTTGTGTTTGCTTTTTCCTTGTAACAAATATATCATGAAGAATTACCTATATGTTTATAATATAATTTTTAATGAATAGTTAATAACCTGTGGATACCCCATAGTTTGTTTGATGAAACTTACTGTTGGATGTTTATGATTGTTTTAAATTTTTCACTGTAATAGATAATCCTGGGATGAATAACCTTGGATGTAAATCCTTGCATACCTCTCTGATTATTTCTTTAGGGTAAAAACCTAGAAAGAGAGTTACTGGGTCAAGCAGTGTGCAAACAAAATCCAAAGGCAAGACTGCAAGGAGAATGACTGTCTTGGGAGCCATTTTCAGAAGAGGAAACCATTCCCAGGAACACTTCTCCTCAGATTATCACTCTCTTTGTTTCAGGGACAGAATTGCATACCGTGTATATGCAGAAACCAGGTACTGCCAAGGGTAGCAAGACTACATTTGGCTTAGACCACCCATATGTACCCTATCACATCCAATATTCAAAAAATGGCCTTTTGTTATTAGCAAAGATTTAAGAGTAACTTTTATTTCACATATTGCACACATATTCATATCCTTTCAAAAGTGACTGTGTTTTACTTTCTGAACCTTACAGAGCACAAGGCTTTGTCTGCCATGAAGTCAGTTCCAGATAGAGGCTTGTCAGATGAATGAATGCCTACATATATGTGTGCCTATACACAGTTTGGTGTGTATTTTGTAATTCTGATTAAGAACAGGCAGGAGAGTCGTTCACCATACAATTTTCCTCTAGAGACGGATAATTGAGGGGTACAGATTCAAGGCAGCCTGGGAACAGAATAAGAGATTTTCCCAGGACATAGCAGGCAGTCCCTTCTAAAACTCAGCTTACTTTTCTATTAGTTTAATGTATTTTCCATTGGCTAGCTTTTTTTTTTTTTTTTTGATTGCCAGATATCTTTCTATTTTACATCCATTTAAAAACAAACAGATAAATATTAACTATTAAATGGCAATTAAAACTTTAACCACAATGAAGACATCCATAAGAAAATTTATCAAGAATCTCTGGCCACTGGCTAACTTTTGAATCAGTTTTACACTAACCATTACAACACCATCCTTATTTAAGCCAAAAGATCACCGATAAGCTATGGAGAAAAATATCCACCACCTGGAGAAATAAAACAACTCAGATATTAGTTACAGAATTGTTCACCTGTGAATGAGTCCTAGTATAATTATTATGAGAATGAATTTGCAGTTAGACGTTGTCACGGGCTCTTAAGGCTAGAGTTATAGAGCTCTGGGGAACAGTAGAAAGAAATATCAGTCTATTGTTGAAGAATTAGTATGGAGTCATCAACTTGAGTCCTGAAGTTAATGGGAACCGAATAAGTGTTTTTGTGTAGGTGGTATTTCTGTAAGCTTCTTTTGACAATAGAAGGGTTGGACATTTGTCTTCTAAACCCAGGACCTTGAATAAAAAAGTGCCCAGTTTTTAAATTTCATAATTAAAAATAAAAAAGGATTTTTAAAATATGGGGAGAGAAGTTAAGGACTGCCTTCTATGGAGCCTTAAGTAAATGAACAGGGCTTCCTTTTTTATGTGGTTGGTGATGTCCATCAGCATGGTCATATATCAGCATCATCTCCAAAGTGATGAATAATTATGCATCTTTTGGTCCATCAATAACCAACTACTTGGTTATGTTAACATAACCAACCTTCATGTGAAAACAATAATTTATATTTGTAATTATTGATAGTGCTATTAAATTGGGTTTTATAGTAATTTATCTAAATCTAACAGTTTATGTTTCTGGTCTGCTTTAAAAAAAAAAAACAGAGAATGAATGCGTCAAATCATTTTCTTAGTTTTACTGGGATTTTTCAGTAATTAAACATTGAAATGACTTTTGCATGAAGGAGATGTGGACTGTTCAAGGCTGTGTAATTGATTATGAAATCCAATAATCCTCTATCATCCAAACATGAGAGTGATCAATGACAAGCTGATGAGAATTAACGAAGTGAATTATGAAGTGTTAATTTTACAACTCATTGGCACTCAGTTATGTGAAAAGATCATATAAATGTGCTGGTAAGAAAAACGCCATGTGATTCTGCCAACATTGCCTTCTCCCTGTCTCACTCAGACACAAATCTAAGCATGGCTAGTAGTCCTCAGAGCCCAGGCTCACTTTGCAATTATGTCCAGAGGTAGAGGATGAAGTTTGGACTGATGTTGTGGACTGAACGTTTGTGTGTCCCTCCTCTTCCACCCCTGCTCCCAAATTCATATGTTGAAGCCCTAACCTTCAGTGTCAAGGTAGTTAGAGAAGGGGCCTCTGGTTTGGTTAGCTCATGAAGGTGGATTTTCATGATGGGATCAGTGGCCTTATAAGAAGAGAAAGAGACAACAGAGCTCCCTGTCATGTGAAGACACAATGAAAAGGCGGCCAGGAGAAGGGCGCCCACCAGGAATCAAATTGGCCAGCACCTTGATTTTGGACTTGGCTTCCAGAACTGTGAGAAATAAATGTCGTGGGTTTCAGGCACCCAGGCTATGGTATTTTGTTATGGCAGTCTGGGCTAAGACAGACTGAGATCTAGGCTTCTGAGGATTTGATAAACAAATTAGACTTCTCAGGTGTATTGTTTCATGCTTATACCTTTCTTTGTATTAATTTCATTCCTTTTTATTAACAAGCTTATCACACTTCAGCATTTACAGAGTATACAGAGTTTGACTTTATTACTTTATTGTGCAAATATTTATTAAACATATACTAATGTAGCCACTCTGGCCTTTAGCTTTGAATAAGATATGAAGGTGACTAAGCATCAGTTCAGTTCAGTTCAATCGCTCAGTCATGTCTGACTCTTCGCAACCCCATGAATCGCAGCACGCCAGGCCTCCCTGTCCATCACCAACTCCCGGAGTTCACGCAAACTCATGTTCATTGAATCGGTGATGCATCCAGCCATCTCATACTCTGTCGTCCCCTTCTCCTCCTGCCCCCAATCCCTCCCACAATCAGGGTCTTTTCCAGTGAGTCAACTCTTCGCATGAGGTGGCCAAAGTATTGGGGTTTCAGCTTCAGCATCAGTCCTTCCAATGAACACCCAGGACTGATCTCCTTCAGAATGGACTGGTTGGATCTCCTTGCAGTCCAAGGGACTCTCAAGAGTCTTCTCAACACCACAGTTCAAAAGCATCAATTCTTTGGCACTCAGCCCTCTTTACAGTCCAACTCTCACATCCATACATGACCACTGGAAAAACCATACCCTTGACTAGACTGACCTTTGTTGGCAAAGTAATGTCTCTGCTTTTTAATATGCTATCTAGGTTGGTCATAATTTTCCTTCCAAGGAGTAAGCATCTCTTAATTTAAGTCCCTGCAATTGAGAATCTAACAGTTTGCATAAAAGGATAACTGAGTCATAAAAGCATAACTAACAATAGAGGACTGTTATTTTCTGTGTTTTGGATAGTGACCATCTCATGAATGTGAAGTGGTATCTCACGGTGGTTTTGATTTGCATTTTACTCATGATCAGTGATCCTGAGCATCTTTTCATATGCTTTTTTGGACATTTGTATATCTTCTTTGGAGAAAACTCTGTTCACTCCTTTGCTCATTTTTTCCTAATTCACATTTAAAATATTTTATACAATTTTACACTGTGTCTGGCTATTTTGAGACCTCATGGACTATAGCCAACCAGGCTCCTCTGTCCATGGGGTTTTCCAGGCAAGAATACTGGAGTGGGTTGTCATTTCCTTCTCCAACACTGTGTTTACAGTTTATTACAAAATATTTGCTACATTTCCTTGTGTTGTACAATGCATCCTTGTAGCTTGTCTTACACCCAGTAGTTTTTACCCTCATCCGTACACTGCTCCCCTTCCAGTGGTAACCACTAGCTTATTCTCTATATCTATGAGTCTGCTTCTTTTTTGGTATAATCACTAGTTTGTTGTATTTTTTAGATTCTACATATAAGTGATATCATATAGTCTTTGTCTATCTGACTTACTCCACTTAGCATAATGCCCTCTAAATCCATCTATGTTGCTGCGAATGGAAAAATTTAATTCTTTTCATGGCTGAGTAATATTCCATTGTATATATGTACCACATCTTCTTTATCCACTCATCTGTTGATATACACTTAGGTTGCTTTCATATCTTTGCTATTGTAAATAGTCCTGCTATGAACTGGAGTCTATGGATCTTTTTGAATTAGACATTTGTTTATGTTCTTTGGAGAAATGTCTGAGTGCCCAGCCCTTTTTTTTTTTTTTTTTTTTTAAAGAAAAAAACTGAGCTATTTGTTTATTTTGTTGTTGAGCCTCCAGAGTTCTTTATATATTCTGGGGATTAACTCCCTATCAGGTATATGGTTTACAACTATGTTTTTCCCATTCCACAGGTTGCCTTTTCACTCTGTTGATTGTTTTTCTTACTGCACAGAAATCTGTAAATCTGAGGTGGTTTTATTTGTCTATTTTTGCTTGTGTTGTTTATGCTATAGATGTCATATGAGGGAGATCTTGAGATGCCTTCCTGAAGCTAGTCCTCAAATAAAACAATGCTGGGGAGTGGGTTCTGTGCTCTCAGTTTGGGATGGCAGCTTTATTCTTTCCTTATGGTAACCTGCTTTTTTTTCCATCCTTACCTTCAGGGCCTGCCAGCAGATATTATTTGAGACTTTCATGACTTGAGGTTCCATTAGATTGGGTCTTGAGTACAAAATTTAGTTTAGGGACAAGTTAAGAAACTTGCCTAAACCATGACTCACCACCTATAGAGCTGGACTTGAACTTAATCTGACTACATTGCTTCTCTTGTAAGCTGCCTCACATACCACCTCCCCTTCAGTCACTGAAGAGCCAAGTAAGAAGAGGTAACACCCAGGACTGATCTCCTTCAGAATGGACTGGTTGGATCTCCTTGCAGTCCAAGGGACTCTCAAGAGTCTTCTCAACACCACAGTTCAAAAGCATCAATTCTTTGGCACTCAGCCCTCTTTACAGTCCAACTCTCACATCCATACATGACCACTGGAAAAACCATACCCTTGACTAGACTGACCTTTGTTGGCAAAGTAATGTCTCTGCTTTTTAATATGCTATCTAGGTTGGTCATAATTTTCCTTCCAAGGAGTAAGCATCTCTTAATTTAAGTCCCTGCAATTGAGAATCTAACAGTTTGCATAAAAGGATAACTGAGTCATAAAAGCATAACTAACAATAGAGGACTGAACTAGATCTGTGGGAACCCAGGGAGTGAGGCTTCTAGAGGATTCCAGGAAGGCTTGCAAGAGGGATGACTTTGGAGTTTTAGTAAATAATAAAAATGCATGTGAAAATTAACACTCTAAATTATGAAACATATTAAACATACAGAAAACACAGAAAATACTATCACAAACATCTGTATATCCATTACTCAAATGAAATACAAGTAAGTTTTGTTATAGATAGCTCCCCTTCACTCTTCTGTTTTAATTTTTAGAAATAAAATGCAGTAGTTACAGATTAAGTGCCATCCTTTATCCCTTTATTATTTTCTTATCCAGAAGTAATACTATGTGAAATTGATGAGTGTCATTATACATATTTTGGAATGCTTACTACATAGGTGAGTATGTATACATAGAACAGTTAAATATATGTTTTAAATGCACTTCATAGTGTTCTTCTATAATTTGCCATCTTGATGTTAGCACATATTTTTGAGATTTAGTCACATGTGGATAGGTTGTTCTACTTTTTCAGGGAATGCTATGAATCAGTAATATAATAAACTTTCTTATAAAAATCTCATATGCATTTGAAAGAGTATTCTTCAGCTGCCTGGAAATGAAGCTTTTAAATACCATTTTAAAGAAATGCTCAGACTACATTTTAATCACTTCAAGAAAGTGTTGTTCTAACTCACGGAATTACTTCATCACTTGGACACAAACTGCGATATGAATCTTGCTGGTAACACCATCATTATTTATGGAGACTTCCTATATGGCAGGCACTCTTAACATGTGGTACATAGGAATTACGTCTTTCATCATTTAAACTTCACCTGTTCTTTTTTTTTAATTTCAACTTTATGTAACCCAAAGCTTTAATTTTGATAAAGTCCAACTGAGTCCGTTTCTTATCGATCATACTTTTTAAAAATTATCACTGTAGCATAAAATTTACTACCTTAATCATTTTTAAGTATACAGTACAGTAGTGTTAATTATAAACATATTGTTGTGGAACAGATGTCTAGAGCCTTTTCATCTTGCAAAACGAAAACTCTTGTACCTGTTGAACAACAGCTCCCGGTGTCCCCTCCTCAGCAGCCCTCCAGAAAGACTTACACCTTTCTGTTCGTATGCATTTGACTATATTTAGATACATCAGGTAAGTAGAACCATACAACATTCTGTTCTGTGATTGGCTATTGTCACTTAGCAGAATGTCTTCAGAGTTCAGCTATGTTGTAGTGTGTGACAGGATTTCCTTCTCTTTTAAGGCTGAATAATAAGACATTGTATGTAAATATCACATTGTGTTTATCCATTCCCCTTACATTGACGTTTGATTGCTTCCACCTCTTGGGCTATTATGAATACTGCTGCAATGAATATGGATGTGCACTTATCTCTTTGAGGTCCTGTTTTCAATTCTTTTGGATGCACACTCAGAAATGTCATTGCTAAATCATATGGTCATTCTATTTTTAACTTTCCGAGGAACCTCTATGCTGTTTTCCGTAGTAGCGGAACCATTTTACATTCCCACCAATAGTATACAATTGTTCCATTTCTCCACATCTTCATCAGCATTTGTTATTTTCTGTGTTTTGGATAGTGACCATCTCATGAATGTGAAGTGGTATCTCACGGTGGTTTTGATTTGCATTTTACTCATGATCAGTGATCCTGAGCATCTTTTCATATGCTTTTTTGGACATTTGTATATCTTCTTTGGAGAAAACTCTGTTCACTCCTTTGCTCATTTTTTCCTAATTCACATTTAAAATATTTTATACAATTTTACACTGTGTCTGGCTATTTTGAGACCTCATGGACTATAGCCAACCAGGCTCCTCTGTCCATGGGGTTTTCCAGGCAAGAATACTGGAGTGGGTTGTCATTTCCTTCTCCAACACTGTGTTTACAGTTTATTACAAAATATTTGCTACATTTCCTTGTGTTGTACAATGCATCCTTGTAGCTTGTCTTACACCCAGTAGTTTTTACCCTCATCCGTACACTGCTCCCCTTCCAGTGGTAACCACTAGCTTATTCTCTATATCTATGAGTCTGCTTCTTTTTTGGTATAATCACTAGTTTGTTGTATTTTTTAGATTCTACATATAAGTGATATCATATAGTCTTTGTCTATCTGACTTACTCCACTTAGCATAATGCCCTCTAAATCCATCTATGTTGCTGCGAATGGAAAAATTTAATTCTTTTCATGGCTGAGTAATATTCCATTGTATATATGTACCACATCTTCTTTATCCACTCATCTGTTGATATACACTTAGGTTGCTTTCATATCTTTGCTATTGTAAATAGTCCTGCTATGAACTGGAGTCTATGGATCTTTTTGAATTAGACATTTGTTTATGTTCTTTGGAGAAATGTCTGAGTGCCCAGCCCTTTTTTTTTTTTTTTTTAAAGAAAAAAACTGAGCTATTTGTTTATTTTGTTGTTGAGCCTCCAGAGTTCTTTATATATTCTGGGGATTAACTCCCTATCAGGTATATGGTTTACAACTATGTTTTTCCCATTCCACAGGTTGCCTTTTCACTCTGTTGATTGTTTTTCTTACTGCACAGAAATCTGTAAATCTGAGGTGGTTTTATTTGTCTATTTTTGCTTGTGTTGTTTATGCTATAGATGTCATATGAGGGAGATCTTGAGATGCCTTCCTGAAGCTAGTCCTCAAATAAAACAATGCTGGGGAGTGGGTTCTGTGCTCTCAGTTTGGGATGGCAGCTTTATTCTTTCCTTATGGTAACCTGCTTTTTTTTCCATCCTTACCTTCAGGGCCTGCCAGCAGATATTATTTGAGACTTTCATGACTTGAGGTTCCATTAGATTGGGTCTTGAGTACAAAATTTAGTTTAGGGACAAGTTAAGAAACTTGCCTAAACCATGACTCACCACCTATAGAGCTGGACTTGAACTTAATCTGACTACATTGCTTCTCTTGTAAGCTGCCTCACATACCACCTCCCCTTCAGTCACTGAAGAGCCAAGTAAGAAGAGGCTGCTGCTGCTGCTGCTAAGTCGCTTCAGTCGTGTCCGACTCTGAGCGACCCCAGAGACGGCAGCCCACGAGGCTCCTCCATCCATGGGATTTTCCAGGCAAGAGTGCTGGAGTGGGGTGCCATCGCCTTCTCCAAGTAAGAAGAGGGGCCTTGGGATATTTATCATGGCTAACAGTTACTGAAGTCTTCCTACATATCAAACACAGCACCCTAAATACTCACAACAACCCTATTCAATTATTAGCTCATTTTACAGATGAGGAAACTGAGACACCAAGGAATTCATTTACTTGCCCAAAGTCACACGGTTTTTAAGCGGTGAGGAGGGATTTCGATCTCGGCAGTCTCCAGAACCTGGCTTCTTAAACCTGTTTTCCCCTGGGTGAAGGGATGTGCCTCACCTCCATTCCTGAAGTGTCCCTGAGGCCTTATTTGTCTGAGAATGAAGTCCATCTGGCTTAAGCCACCTCTGTGAAGTGACCAGTCAGTCTTGGGCTCCCGAGAACACAGAACAGGCTGTGCTGAGATTTGGGCTCTAGACAGTCCCCTGGTTTTGCTGTGGGAACTGTCCAGGCAATTGCTTGATGACGGTTTCTCTTAGGCGGATCATACGTTAGAGCCAGCAAGTAGGGCTGGCTATATGACTTACCAGGTTCAGTGCAAAATAGCAATGCGAGTCCCTTTGTTCAAAGAGCCAAGAAAAAAGTGCCAGTAAATTAGTTAAAATATAAAACCGTTTCCTTTCTTTCAGTCTCTCTCAACATGGCATGATATTTTTTGTGTGCTATTTAATGTCTTTCTAAGTAAAGAAATGGCACCCTACTCCAGTACTCTTTCCTGGAAAATCCCATGGATGGAGGAGCCTGGTAGGCTGCACTCCATGGGGTCACTAAGAGTCAGACACGACTGAGTGACTTCACTTTCACTTTTCACTTTCATGCATTGGAGAAGGAAATGGCAAAGTACTCCAGTGTTCTTGCCTGGAGAATCCCAGGGACGGAGGAGCCTGGTGGGCTGCCGTCTATGGGGTCACACAGAGTCGGATACGACTGAAGCGACTTAGTAGCAGACTTAGCAAGTAAAGAAAAATTTAAAATTTTAAATAATTAGCATCAGTTACTTTTCATGTTTATATCATGCAATACCAGTTTTAAATGTAAATGTAAATATAAAGCTTTTAATTCATGTGTGGAATCAAGGAATCACATAAGTTATATTCTACATACATATTTATTTTGTTCTTATCGTAACCGTGGAAATGCTGCACAAAACTAAACTAACTCAATAGTTTTTATTTAACTTCTTAATATGCACACTTTGTATCAGCATGCTGCAGAAGCTGGCAATTTCATAATACTATATTTGCTCTCATCTGTCTTCTGTCATGCCCAGTTGTGTCTGACTCTTTGCGACCCAATGGACTGTAGCCTGCCAGGCTTCTTTGTGTATGGAATTTCCCAGGCAAGAATACTGGAGTGGGTTGCTATTTCCTACTCCAGGGGATCTTCCTGGCCCAGGGATCAGGCCTACGTCTCTTGTGTCTCCTGCTTTGGCAGGCAGATTCTTTACCATGGAACCACCTAAATTTGCTCTAAGATTCACTAAATTTCCATACATCGTGGGTCTGAAATTCTGTGTGAGTGGGACATCAAGGCTCCGAGAGTGCACAAACTGGGCATATCTCATCGGCTCATGTGCACATGTCATCATCTTATCAGATTTCACTCATAAAACACAAATTCAAAGATGAAATCATGATGAACTGCAAGACAGTGACAGCAGAGCATTAAACCAGGCATGGGCCATTCTGATCAGAGCATTAGGTGGTATGTGACTCTACGAACCTCCTACTCAGGAAGCCAGCCCTTCTAGAAAGGACTCTGAGGCTTCACTGAAGTGCATCTATTTGTGTTAGTGGGAATACTACCTAGCCAGAGCAAGGTGACTTCTGGCACCTCCTACATCAACCAGATTTAGGTTCATCCTGAGCCTCTGATGGAAATGCATGACATTCTTAATGATCCAACTCTAAAATTCATAGCTGGGAAGGGCAGCTTTTAACTCTTTATGTCTCTCTCTTTTTTTAAATGAAGCCTATGTTTTTAAGTATAGAAAAACAGAATACTATGTTGAACATCAATTAATTTCAGAACCAATCATTGCTAACATTTTATCTTTTCAGAGTCTTTTTTTTAAATTAAAAACTGGGATATTTTAGGTAAGGATAAATACTCTTTGTCTTCCACCCCCAGTCAAATCCCACCCTCTATTTAGAGGCAGCCATTGCTATGAGTTTGGTATATATCCTTCCAAGCCATTTAAAAATACTTTAACTTATATATAATCATGATAAACAAGACAGATGTTTCTGTATGTATGTTTGTTTTTTTTCCTTAAGATTTATACAGTGGTACCTTACAATATTATTCTTTAACTTGCTTTTATCTTCATGCAACACTATTATTTTTGAAGGTTGAGAAAAATTTTTAATTCAATTTTATTTATCAATTTATAGTTTTATTTCAGTTTTCTTTTCCTTTTCTATATGCTAAAGAGTAACATAATATTAAAATAAAAATACCTAAATCTAAAATAAATGTTTTTTTTTAAATAAACTTTTTTTTTTGTATTGAGATATAGCTGATTAATGAGACTTCCCAGGTGGCACTAGTAGCAAAGAACACACCTGCCAATGCAGGAGATGTAAGAGATGCTGCTTTGATCCCTAGGTCAGGAAGATCCCCTGGAGGAGGGCATTGAAACCCACTCCAGTTTTCTTCCCTGGAGAATCCCATGGGTGGGGGAGTCTGGTGGGTTATGGTCCATAAGGTTGCAAAGAGTCGGATACAACTGAAGTGACTTAGCACTGAACGCATAGCTGATTAACAATGTTGTGATAGTTTTAGGTGAATATTAAAGGTGACTCAGTCATACATATACATGTATCCATTCTCCTCTAACCTCCCTCCCCATCCAGGCTGCCACAAACCATTGAGCAGGGTTCTGTGTGCTGTACAGTAGGTCCTTGTTGCTTATCCATTTTAAATGTAACAGAGGTGGGTGGGTGGGTTAGTCACTTAGTTGTGTCCGACTCTTTGCGACTCCACGAACTTTGCAACTCCACCAACTGTAGCCTGTCAGGCTCCTCTATCCGTGGGATTCTCCAGGCAAGAATACTGGAGTGGATTGCCAGTCCCTTCTCCAGAGGATCTTCCTTATATATTGACATGAATCAGCCATGGATGTACATGTGTCCCGCTGTGTACAGCCTCCCACTGTGTACACCGGCTTTGAGTGCCCTGTTTCATGCATTGAACTTGAACTTGTCATCTATTTCACATATGGTAATATACATGTTTCAATGCTGTTCTCTCAAATCATCCCACCCTTGCCTTCCCCCTCAGAGTCCAAAAGTCTGTTCTTTACATCTGTGTCTCTTTTGCTGTCTTGCATATAGGGTCATCATTACCATCTTTCTAAATTCTATATATATGTGTTAATATACTGTATTGGTGTTTTTCTAACTTACTTCACTCTGTATAATAAGCTCCAATTTCATCCACCTCATTAGATGTGACTCGAATGCTTTCTTTTTTTTTTATAGCTGAGTAACATTCCATGTGTATATGTGCCACAACTTTCTTATCCATTCCTCTGCTGATGGCCATCTAGGTCGTTTCCATGTCCTAGCTATTGTAAACAGTGCTGCAATGAACACTGGGGTACACATATCTCTTTCAATTCTGGTTTTCTTGGTGTGTATGCTCAGTAGTGGGATTGCTGGGTCGTATGGCAGTTCTATTTCCAGTTTTTTAAGGAATCCCACACTGTTTGCCATAGTGGCTGTACTAGTTTCCATTCCCACCAACAGTGTAAGAGGGTTCCCCTTTCTCCACACCCTCTCCAGCAATTATTATTTGTAGCTATTCTGACCAGTGTGAGATGGTACCTCATTGTGGTTTTGATTTGCATTTCTCTAATAATGCGTGATGTTGATCATCTTTTCATGTGTTTGTTAGCCATCTGTATGTCTTCTTTGGAGAAATGTCTGTTTAGTTCTTTGGCCCATTTTTTGATTGAGCTGCATGAGCTGCTTGTATATTTTGGAGATTAATTCTTTGTCAGTTGTTTCATTTGCTATTATTTTCTCCCATTCTGAAGGCTGACTTCTCACCTTGCTTATAGTTTCTTTCATTGTGCAAAAGCTTTTAAGTTTAATTAGGTCCCATTTGTTTATTTTTGCTTTTATTTCCATTACTGTGGGAGGTGGGTCATAGAAGATCTTGCTGTGATTTATGTCAGAGAGTGTTCTGCTTATGTTTTCCTCTAGGAGTTTTATAGTTTCTGGTCTTACATTTAGATCTTTAATCCATTTTGAGTTTATTTTTGTGTATGGTGTTAGAAAGTGTTCTAATTTCATTCTTTTACAGGTGGTTGACCAGTTTTCCCAGCACCACTTTTAAAGAGATTGTCTTTTCTCCATTGTATATTTTTGCCTCCTTTGTCAAAGATAAGGTGTCCATAGGTGCGTGGATTCATCTCTGGGCTTTTAATTTTGTTCCATTGATTTATATTTCTGTCTTTGTGCAAGTATCATACTGTCTCGATGACTGTAGCTTTGTAGTATAGTCTGAAGTCAGGCAGGTTGACTCTTTCAGTTCTGTTCGTCTTTCTCAAGATTGCTTTGGCTAGCTGAGTTTTTTTTGTGTTTCCATACAAATCATGGAATTATTTGTTCTAGTTCTGTGAAAAATACCGCTGGTAGCTTGATAGGGATTGCATTGAATCTATAGGTTGCTTTGGGTAGTATACTCATTTTCACTATATTGATTCTTCTGATCCATGAACATTGTATATTTCTCCATCTATTTGAGTCTTCTTTGATTTCTTTCATCACTGTTTTATAGTTTTCTATATATAGGTCTTTTGTTTCTTTAGGTAAATTTATTCCTAAGTTTTTTTTGTTTTTCATTGCAGTGGTGAATGGGATTGTTTCCTTAATTTCTTTCTGTTTTCTCATTGTTAGTGTATAGGAACACAAGGGATTTCTGTGTATTAATTTTATATCTTGCAGCTTTACTATATTCATTGATTAGCTCTAGTAATTTCCTGGTGGTGTCTTTAGAGTTTTCTATGTAGAGGATCATATCATCTGCAAAGAGTGAGAGTTTTGACTTCTTCTTTTCCAATCTGGATTCATTTTATTCCCTTTTCTTCTCTGATTGCTGTGGCTAAGACTTCCAAAACTATGTTGAATAGTAGTGGTGAGAGTGGGCACCCTTGTCTTATTCCTCACTTTAGAGGAAATGCTTTCAATTTTTCACCATTGAGGATGATGTTTGCTGTGGATTTATCATAGATGGCTTTTATTATGTTGAGGTATATTCCTTCTGACTGTTTTTTGGTGAGTTTTCATCATAAACAGGTGTTGAATTTTGTCAAATGCTTTCTCACCATCCATTGAGATAATCATATAGTTTTTATCTTTCAATCTGTTAATATGGTGTATCACATTGATTGATTTGTGAATACTGAAGAATCCTTGCATCCCTGGGATAAAGCTCACTTGGTCATGATGTATGATCTTTTTAATATGTTGTTGAATTCTGTTTGTTAGAATTTTGTTGAGGTTCAATCTTAATACATAGTACTAGTTTACTCCTATTTAATGCTATAGCACATTTTATGAATGTGCCACATTTTATTTACTTACTGGTGGGTGGTTTAATTGTTTCCAGTAGTTCACTGTTGTAAACAGTTCTGCAATGAACATGTGTTTTGCACATGTGAGAGTTTCTGTATGATGGGATGTGACATGTACCAAACTGCTCTCCAAAAAGGTTGTGCTAATATACTCTCTCACTGGCTGTGTGTGAGAGTTTGCATTTCACTGCATCCTGGACAATGCTGGATAGTGTCAGAGTTTTTTCATTCTTTTCCATTCTTTCCATTTTGTAGACTTTAAAAAGACCCTGATGCTGGGAAAGATTGGGGGCAGGAGGAGAAGGGGGCAACAAAGGATGATATGGTTGGATGGCATCACTGACTCAAGGGACATGAGTCTGAGCAAACTCCAGGAGATTGTGAAGGACAGGGAAGCCTGGTGTGCTGCAGTCCATGGGGTCTGTACAGACAGCAAAGTCAGAAACAACTTAGCGACTTAACAACAACAAAAACCCTAAGGACTTGGGCAGAAATAGTTTTAGGACCTAGGAATTCACTCCCCAACCTAGGGCTTGGGAATCAGTTTATCTTCACTTTTACTTCTTTACTTCTTTATTTTTGGCTGTGCCATGTGGCATGTAGGATCTTAGTTCCCTGACCGGGAATCAACCCACACCCACTGCAATGGAAATGCAGAGTCTTAACCACTTGGACTCCAGGAAAGTCCCAGGAGTCAGTTTAAATATTAACCATTCATGCACTTTTTCCTCTACTTTGAACAATACTTTCAGAGGCAGTTTAAGGCAGTTGACACAGTTGCAGGCCTGGAGTTTGGCTTTTGCCCTGACACACCCCCTCACCCCAAGTCTGGTGGTGAGGGGATGCAGTCTGTCTAGCCTCCATTTCACAAACCTCCTGGAAAACACAGCTACTTGTCTTGTGTGTTTTTCTGAGTATGTGTGGAAAATGGGGGCAGTGTGTCAGGGGTGACATTGTCTACTGTTATTTGAAGAGTCTGGGACACTTCAAGATAGAGCTGGAGGTAAATTTCAATGAACCATTGAATTTTAAAAGTTTCGTCAGAATAAGCTCAGGCATTATTAATGCAACTGAGGAGAAAGTTTGTTTGGATAGAGATGCTGAATGATTCAAATCTGAAAGATAGATGTGATTCTGCTTAGTATGAAAACAAGGTGTGCTTTTGTAGATCAACAGGCTTACTACTATACAAATCACGTATACAGAACTCATTGCTTGAAGATAATATACATAAAAAGAAATCCTCCTTCTGTACTCTGTCCCAGAGGACTTCCTGTTGGCTGAAAGGTTGGAAGGGACAGGTATTCATTCACAGAGGTTTATAGGCGTGAATTAGAGCTTAAATCTTTTCTCAGAGGAACACAGGCCTGGAATTAAGCCTTGCATTTATGAATAGTGCAGAGAGACGCCAGGGAAAAGGGCAGTGTGGTAGCTGGGTCTCTGTGTAGCCACACTCCACAAAGCTCTCTCCTTTACTTAACTCAGACCTAGGTTTGTTTACTCATGAGCTAATTAACCTTTAAGCCTTAATATTCTCATCTGAAAATGAGGATGATAATAATTCTGATTTCACAGGACTGTTGTGACAATTAAAATAGATAATGCATTTGAAGTGCCTATAGGGAAGTACTTGATAAATGCCAGCTCTTCTTATTATTAGCTTCTACCCTCTCTGAATTCTTAAAAGGCTTTTGGTGAAGTGCCTCATCATTTAGTAGTCAATAGCATACTGTCTTGTATAGTTTGCTAGTGTTTCTTCTGGGTTAATCGCTCATGCATCATTGATCTTATGAAGGAGATACTATCTTAATGTCTAAACCTGCTCCTTTACAATGTACAGAATGTGTCCACAGATATTCTTTTACATGTCTTTTGAATCTCTCACTTGCCCAGCCCAAAGTTGAACCACAGACAAGGCAGTCTAAAATATGTATTGATGGATTGATGCTTCTTTGTCAGAAAGATGAATCCCTCCAGAAGTTACTGCGATGATTGTGAATCAAAGAGCTTCAATTTGAAGAAAGAGCACAGTGCATTTTAAAACATCGTAAAAGAAAGCTTCTTATCTTCAGAATTTTTGTCTGCTAGATTAAATACAAAATGATTATTAATCCTTTTCTATGGGAGCACTCTGGGGAAGTTAAAAAGTTCCTGTGGCACACTGTCCCTTTTTGAAGAGGAAAACACAATACTGTAAAGGTTCGTGGAGCCCATTGCTAAGCAACAGAGCCAGGTCTGGACTGAACAGGGGTAAAAATTCTTTGTTCAGTATGATGAATTACGAAGTAGAAAAAAATGCTTAATAGAATCTTCAGTCAGTTCAGTTCAGTCACTCAGTCGTGTCCAACTCTTTGCGACCCCATGGACTGTAGCACGCTAGGCCTCCCTGTCCATCACCAACTCCCGCAGTTTACTCAAACTTGTGTCCATCGAGTCGGTGATGCCATCCAACCATCTCATCCCCTGTCGTCCCCTTCTCCTGCCGCCTTCAATCTTTCCCAGCATCAGGGTCTTTTCAAATGAGTCAGTTGTTCACATCAGGTGGCCAAAGTATTGGAGTTTCAGCTTTAGCATCAGTCCTTCTGATGAATATTCAGGACTGATTTCCTTTAGGATGGACTGGTTTGATCTCCTTGTAGTCCAAGGGACTCTCAAGAGTCTTCTCCAACACCACAGTTCAAAAGCCTCAATTCTTTGGCACTCAGCTTTCTTTATAGTCCAACTCTTACATCTATATATAACTACTGGAAAAACCATAGCTTTGACTAGATGGACCTTTGTTAGCAAAGTAATGTCTCTGCTTTTTAATATGCTGTCTAGGTTGGTCATAACTTTCTTTCCAAGAAGTAAGTGTCTTTTAATTTCATAGCTGCAGTCACGATCTGCAGTGATTTTGGAGCCCAAGAAAAGAAAGTCTGTCACTGTTTCCACTCTTTCCCCATCTATTTCCCATGAAGTGATGGGACCAGATGCCCTGATCTTAATTTTCTGAATGTTGAGTTTTAAGCCAACTTTTCACTCTCTTCTTTCACTTTCATCAAGAGGCTCTTTAGTTCCTCTTTGCTTTCTGCCATAAGGGTGGTGTCATCCCTGCAACAATAACACTCATTATTTTTCAAAGCACTAATCTGCAGTTGATAGCTAATTTTCATGGTAGTCTCTGATAATAGGGCTTTCCTGGTGACTCAATAGTAAAAGCATTTGCTGCAATGCAGGAAACATGGGTTCCATCCCTGAGTCGGGAAGATCCCCTAGAGAAGGAAATGAAAATCCACTCCAGTATTCTTGCCTGGGAAAGCCCATGGACAGAGGAGCCTGGCAGGCTACAGTCCGTGGGGTCACAAGAGTCGGACACAACTTAGCTACTAAACCACCACCACCATCTCTGACAGTAAACCACGGTTATGTTTTCCGAGTAAAAGAATTCAGCAAGAAGGTTTTGAATATTCATTTTTGTGGAAGACATGGATCTGTCATCTGGATTTTAAGTCATCATTCCCTGTGTTCTAGAATTTATCCAGGAATATAAAAATCTATCTGAACTAATTTCAATGTGGTTAGTCTTGATGGAAATGTGTTTATCACATAATTTAAAACAGTAATCTCCAGACAGCATCACCTGGGAACTCGTTAGAAATGTAAATTCTTTTTTTCTTAGCCGGGCCGGCGCACTACGCGCGGTCGGCTGCGAGAGCCGGGCCGGCGCACTACGCGCGGTGAGGAGCCTGGTAGGCTGCAGTCCATGGGGTCGCTGAGTCAGACACGACTGAGCGACTTCACTTTCACTTTTCACTTTCATGCACTGGAGAAGGAAATGGCAACCCACTCCAGTGTTCTTGCCTGGAGAATCCCAGGGACGGCGGAGCCTGGCGGGCTGCTGTCTATGGGGTCGCACAGAGTCGGACACGACTGAAGCGACTTAGCAGCAGCAGCAGCAGCAGCAGCAGCAGCAGACAGTTCTTCTGCTAAATTAGTATCAGTAACAGTGTAATAAGAATTAGAGTTTTCCTTCCCAACCAACAGTGTATTCTTAAATTTAGAGATAAGTTATTTTTAATTCTTTCCCATATTTTGTGATGGGACAGTCCAAAATTGGATCCAAATGAAATAAAACATCATTTTTTTCAATAAACTTTAAAACTTTAGCATATAGAAAATGGTTTCATTATGCTTTTTAAATATGTGGATTTTCAAACATTTAAATTTTATATTCCAACATAACACAAAATACTT
>SJYT01036147.1:225727-237449 GCA_006410635.1 Cephalophus harveyi | reverse complement strand
TAAAGCTGAAACTCCAGTACTTTGGCCACCTCATGCGAAGAGTTGACTCATTGGAAAAGACTCTGATGCTGGGAGGGATTGGGGGCAGGAGGAGAAGGGGACGACCGAGGATGAGATGGCTGGATGGCATCACTGACTCAATGGATGTGAGTCTGAGTGAACTCCGAGAGATGGTGATGAACAGGGAGGCCTGGCGTGCTGCGATTCATGGGGTCGCAAAGAGTCGGACACGACTGAGCGACTGAACTGAACTGAACTTATTCTTTTTAACTGAAGGATAATTGCTTTACAGAATTTTGTGGTTTCATCACAGAATTTTGTGGTTACACCAACAAGAATCAGCCATAGGTACACCCATGTCCCCTCCTTCCCTTGTCCCTCCCCATCCCACCCTTTTAGATTGTCACAGAGCCCCTATTTGATTTCCCTGAGTCATACAGCAAATTCCCACTCTTGAGCCCCATCCCACAGCTACTGGATCCGACTCTGGGGTTAGGACCTAGCACTTTGCTTTTGTAAGCCCTCCTGGTGATTCTGATGCTGTGTAAAGTTTGATAACTTCGAGAATCAGGATAACTGTGTGAAACATGTTAAAGGAGACAGTGAAGAGTTAAGTTCAGTTTGGCAGTAGTGCATCATCTTGAATTACTGTTGAACTGTCGGACCATTTTGGACTGGGAAGAAAATTATAGTTGTAATTCAGAAAGTAACTGCAGAGGAAAAAGGCACATGTAATGGAAGAGAGTCTTTAAGGTAGCTTTCAGTTGCTTCCTCCTGAAATTGGAGCCAATTAGAAATGCCTTCTACCAGTTGCAGTTGTGACAATCAATTTTTGAAGAGTTTATTTACCAAGAATATATAATAATTTTTTTTCCCCTAGGACATGAAGGAGGAATGATGTCCATTGTTTATTACATGAGAGATTGATAACCTGAAACTTTTAAAATAAAATAAAATACAAAGTTTAGGAAAAAATGTGTGCGGTCAGTGTCATGTTTTTTCCTAGACTTTGTATTTTATTTTATTTTAAAAGTTTCAGGTTATCAATCTCTCATGTAATAAACAATGTGCTGTCAGTGTCATGGAGAAGGCAATGGCACCCCACTCCAGTACTCTTGCCTGGAAAATCCCATGGCCGGAGGAGCCTGGTGGGCTGCAGTCCATGGGGTCACGAAGAGTCGGACACGACTGAGTGACTTCACTTTCACTTTTCACTTTCCTGCATTGGAGAAGGAAATGGCAACCCTCTCCAGTGTTCTTGCCTGGAAAATCCCAGGGACGGCGGAGCCTGGTGGGCTGCCATCTATGGGGTCGCACAGAGTCAGACACGACTGAAGCGACTTAGCAGCAGTAGTAGTAGTCAGTGTCATAAACTTGGCATAATTTTAGAAGTTAGAAGTAATGAATATTAACTCCAGAAAAATTACTGAAGGGGTCATTGCTCAGTTATAATACATATTGAGAACTAAATTTGGTAAATAATGTAATTTCATTCTATCAGCTACTAGCTCTGCAGTTACAAGTCATTTTACACCTTGGTGCCTCTTTTTTATGAACTTTTGTGAAATAAGAGGTCCTTTCTTTGTTCCTTTCCATTTCCAGAATTTTGTGATTGTATAAATAATGCACACTGTGAAATATCTCACATTTGTCCCCAAAGAGAGAGATACCCACTAGCTCATTTGACCTTTACGAGAACCCAGCCCTTCTGTATAGTAAAAAATATGTTTGACTTTGTAGACCTAAATCTTAGAAAGCATGTAATAATCATTGCATAGGTTCTGCAGAAGTTTCAGACATTTAATAATAGGCTAACTTGGCAGAAGCTGTTTTGGATAATGTCTTACTGTGCCTGCAGGATGTACATTATAGGAAGAACATTCTTATGTTAGCCAAGCCTTGATCTCCCTGTGCCTCCAAGTGAACATTATCTGTGTTACCTTATAGGAGAGGGATGTGAGCTCTAAGTTGAGGATGTTACTCTCTTGGTGAATGTTCACAGGGAACATGACCCATCTGAAGGGAGCTTACTATCAATAGGCAACCTAGCTTAGGTTGGGACTTAGGTCTTTGGGGTAAGACTGATTTGTATTTGAATTCTGGCTCTGCCACTTGGCTCGCTGTATTTCACAGTGCTGTGCAAGGATTGAATAAAACTAGAAATGGTATGTGTAAAGAATATCCATAGTTCCTGGCCCATGTAAATGTTCAATAATTGTTAGCTTTGAAAGTTGAGGTTAAAGCAGTTGAGGGAAACTGGATAAATGCGTTCTAACCGTGAACTTCCAGATGTTCAAGCTGGTTTTAGAAAAGACAGGACCCAGAGATCAAATTGCCAACATCTGCTGGATCATCAAAAAAGCAAGAGAATTCCAGAAAAGCATCTATTTCTGCTTTATTGACTATGCCAAAGCCTTTGAGTGTGTGGATCACAATAAACTGTGGAAAATTCTCAAAGAGATGGGAATACCAGAGCACCTGACCTGCCTCTTGAGAAACCTATATGCAGGTCAGGAAGCAACAGTTAGAACTGGACATGGAACAACAGACTGGTTCCAAATAGGAAAAGGAATACGTCAAGGCTGTATATTGTCACCCTGCTTATTTAACTTCTATGCAGAGTACATCATGAGAAACGCTGGGCTGGAAGAAGCACAAGCTGGAATCAAGATTGCCTGGAGAAATATCAATAAGCTCAGATATGCAGATGACACCACTCTTATAGCAGAAAGTGAAGAGTAACTAAAAAGCCTCTTGATGAAAGTGAAAGTGGAAAGTGAAAAAGTTGGCTTAAAGCTCAACATTCAGAAAATGAAGATCATGGCATCTGGTCCCATCACTTCATGGGAAATAGACGGGGAAACAGTGGAAACAGTGTCAAACTTTATTTTTTTGGACTCCAAAATCACTGCAGATGGTGACTGCAGCCATGAAATTAAAAGATGCTTTGGAAGAAAAGTTATGACCAACCTGGATAGCATGTTGAAAAGCAGAGACATTACTTTGCCANCACCTGAGCTGCCTCTTGAGAAACCTGTATGCAGGTCAGGAAGCAACAGTTACATCTAGGCATGGAACAACAGACTGGTTCCAAACAGGAAAAGGAGTACGTCAAGGCTGTATATTGTCACCCAGCTTATTTAACTTCTATGCAGAGTACATCATGAGAAATGCTAGGCTGAATGAAACACAAGCTGGAATCAAGATTGCCTGGAGACTGTCTCTTATACACATCTGATCCAACCAGTGCATTCTGAAGGAGATCAGCCCTGGGATTTCTTTGAAAGGAATGATGCTAAAGCTGAAACTCCAGTACTTTGGCCACCTCATGCGAAGAGTTGACTCATTGGAAAAGACTCTGATGCTGGGAGGGATTGGGGACAGGAGGAGAAGGGGACGACAGAGGATGAGATGGCTGGATGGTATCACTGACTCAATGGACGTGAGTCTGAGTGAACTCTGGGAGTTGGTGATGGACAGGGAGGCCTGGCGTGCTGTGATTCATGGGGTTGCAAAGAATCGGACACGACTGAGTGACTGAACTGAACCGAACTGAAGGCTTATTAGCTAACTGATTCATTGACTTGTTTATTCAAGAACTATTTATCAAGCACCTGTATGATTCTGATTCTCTTGTAGACATTGGAGATATGACAACAAATATGATTTAGAAAGATTAAATTTGAGTTGCCTATTGACCTCTAAGTGGACATGTCAAGTAGACAGCTGGATACATGAGGACAGAGCTAACTATTTGGGAGATATTTTTACCTTTAGATAATATTTAGTGGAGTGAGTTGGTTGAGAGCACTTAGGGAAAAGAGTACAGTTCGAAAAGAGAAAAAGTTCTAGGAGCATTCTTAAAGTTTCAAGTACTATGACTCATAATAAAATCTTACAGTAATAACATATAACCCTTATAGAATTTGCTACATAAAAATTTATTAATAGGAATTTTTTATTTTCTTACATTCCTTAAAAAATTGTTTTGTTGGTGTGTAGTTGATTTATAATGTTATGTTAGTTTCAGGTATACAGAAAAGTAAATCAGTTACACATACACATACATCCACTCTTCTATAGATTCTTTTCCTATATAGGCCATTACATGGTATTGAGTAGAGTTCTCTGTGCTCTACAGTGGGTCCTTATTAGTCATCTATTTTATATATGGTAATGTGTATATGTCAATTCCAATCTCTCAGTTTATCCCTCCCCCTTTACCCCTCAGTAAGTGTAAATTTGTTTTCTACATCGGTAACTCTATTTCTGTTTTGTAGATAAGTTCATTTGTGCTCTTGTTTTAGATTCCACATGTAAGGAGTATCATGTGGTATTTGTCTTTTTCTGGTTGACTTTTTTCACTCAGTATGACCATCTCTAGGTTCATCCACATTGCTATACTTGGCATTTTTCATTCTTTTTTGTGGCTGAGTAATATTCCACTGTATATATGTACCACATCTTCTTTATCTAGTCCTCTGTCATCAAACATTTAGGTTGCTTCTGATGTCCTGGCTGTTGTAAATAGAGCTGAAGTGAACACTGAGGTGTATGTATCTTTTTGAATTATGGTTTTCTGTGGATATACGCCCAGGAGTCGGATTGCTGGTAGCTCTATTTTTAGTTTTTTAAGGAACCTCCACACTGTTCCCTCTAGTTGCTGTACCTCTTTACATTCCCACCAACAGTGTAGGAGGGTTCCCTTTTCTCCACACCCTCTCCAGCATTTATTGTTTGGAGATTTGTTGATGGTCGTTCTCAGCGGTGTGAGGTGTTATCTCATTGTAGTTTTGATTTTCATTTCTCTGATAATGAGTGATGCTGAACATCTTTTCATGTGCTTTTTTGGCCATCTGTATGTCTTCTTTGGAAAAATGTCCATTTAAATCTTCTGCCCATTTTCTGATTGTGTTGTTTGTGGTTTTGATATTTAGCTGCATGAGCTGTTTGTATATTTTGGAGAGTAATTCCTTGTCAGTTGCTTCATTTGCAAATATTTTCTGTCATTCTGAGGGTTGTCTTTTCATTTTTATTTGTGGTTTCCTATGCTGTACAAATTGCTTTTAACTTTAATAAAATCCCATTTGTTTATTTTTGTTTTTATTTTCATTACTCTAGGAGGTAGATCGAAAAAGACCTTGCTGGGCTTTATGTCAAAGAGTGTTCTGCCTGTGTTTTCCTTGAAGAGTTTTATAGTATCCACCCTTACATTTAGGTCTTTAATCCATTTTGGCTTTACATTCTTTAGTGTACACAAATGGAGACCAAAAAGAAGTGTGGTTGTAATACATTGGTCTTTGCATTCATCTGACCCATATTTCTGAGCGCCTACTGCAAGGTACCATATTACGTTCTATGTGTAAACTGAAACCAATAAAACAGTCATGTTGTTGGTCAAACTTATTTACTGAGCACATGCGGTGTGTACAGTACTTGATGATTTGAGGCGAGATCACAAAAATGGAAAATTCATCCTCTGTCTCTAAGAGAAGACAGTTCAAAACTGTCACTCAGGAGGAGAACAAACCACCCAAAAGTGGTTAAGAACAGTGTGTTTCCTTTTTTTTTGGCGTATCCGATGTTCTTAGGCCATTAGGAGTGATGAGGTAGGTCACAGTCCATAATTCATTTTGCCTTCTCCCTTCCCTCTTCTTGGCTGGTCAATGGGAGAGTGTCCCTGGGTAGAGAGAAGCTTGTTTCAGCCCATCTCATACTTACAGTGAGTTGACTGGTACTCCAAGCATCCCAGCATTTATATTCTCATTATCTGCGAAGAAGAGACAGCAAGAATCCATCAGCATTTGTAATGGCGAATCTCTTTTCCCTATGAAACCAACAGTTTCCCTGAAGAGCAGTTCTAGTTTGTCCAGAATTCTACACTTCCTGTGTAGCTAGTTGATGGAGTGGATGCAGGCCCACTTATCAGTATAGATGGGGGAGGAAGGGAAGTACCCTCTTCTGAACTCTGGTTGTATTCTTCTGACTAATGGTTATATTTGCTTTATTAAGATGCAGCGGAACCTTTTGGAGGAGTGTTATCAGGAAAAACAGCCTGGCATCAATTATGCTGAAACAATCATTATATTTGGTAGTCATTGTCTAATCTCTAAATGGACTTTATTAAATAAATCCAGATAAAAGCTTAATTCATTCAACTACATGGTGCATTAATGATAAAGCATCCTGGCAGACTCCTGATGATGTAGTTCTGCTCGGAATGTAATTCTCAGTACAAAGTCCATGTGACCTCTTTTGGTGGTCACCGTGGCCAGTTGGCAGTAGAAATACTTAGGGTCTTGGAGAGGGTCAAAATAATTCCTTTGTGCTTTATGATATCATATATTGTGATCTCAGCCAAATACTTGGCTATATGCTTAAATGGCTTCAAATGTTCTTTTGTTGTTGTTCATTGAGAAACATTTTGACCCTTTTCCCTGATAACAGCATAGCTTGCTTCTATGTCTCTTTGCTTGAACAAGAATGGAAGGTTAGCTACTAAATTGTTCATTACAAAATGTTGGAAATCCTTGTATGTCTGCTATCTGAAGTGTATGGATTTCTCTTCAATCAATGATATATGATGTCATCCCTGTAGATATCCAGCAGAGAGAAAATTCACCTATTAAATCTTGCCATGTAGAGTACTTAGGTTCTGTCATTAGCTAGTACTTGAAAAGTGAAAGAAAGTGTGAAAGTGTTGGTTGCTCAGTCATGTTAGACTCTTTGCAACCCCATGGACTGCAGCCCACCAGGCTCCTCTGTCCATGGGATTCCCCAGGCAAGAATACTGGAGTGGGTTGCCATGCCCTCCTCCAGGGGATCTTCCCAACTGGGGAAGATCCAGGGGATCTTCCCAAACCTGGATCAAACCCAGGTTTTTTGCATTGCAAGTGGATTCTTCACCAGCTGAGCTACCAGGGAAGCCCCAGATAGTACTTAAGAAAGCCTAAGCGGGATCCATGTACTAGTCTCTTATAGTCACTACATTTGGTTACATCACCAGAAAGTCAGTACCTAGACTGTATTATCTTGGGCTTTATATTGGGTCAATACCAAAAATGTATACTTGAAGAAAATTTTGGGATCTTCTACAAAACAACACAGGAAAATCAGTTTATTAGTTTATCTGATGTTCCTTATATAAAGAATCATATGATAAATTCCTACTTGACACCAGTGTCACAGATATATTAGTTTCTTTAGATGACTTAGTATGTTTTCTTTCTTCTGGGAATGGGAACTATACAACACAAAAGGTTCTCTATTTTATTGTAAATGCTAGGAAACTAAGAACTTATTTTAGCAAGTCCTAATATCTTTAGATATGTTAATACCTTAAATTCTTAACTGGTTTCTTATCTATCTTTTAAATGTCTATAGTATAGTTTTATAACTACTGTGAGTTTTTTTCTTGGAAGCAAAATAAGAGAGGTCACCTCCTCAAAGAGGCTCTCTCTGAAGAGTCTATTGAAATCAGCTTCCCTCCTCTGGCCCCCGGCCTGTTTTTTCTTATCAAAGCACTCTTCCTTTATTGCACTTACAACAATTTATAATTATTTTAATTTGGTTCCTTGTTTATGTTTGTTTCCTTCTTTAGACTCTAAACAAGACCGGGAGCTGGCTGTGGCTCAGATCATGAACTCCTTATTGCAAATTCAGACTTAAATTGAAGCAAGTAGGGAAAACCACTAGAACATTGAGGTATGACCTAAATCAAATCACTTACAGTTATACAGTGGAAGTGACAAATAGATTCACGGGATTAGATCTGATAGACAGAGTGCCTGAAGAACTATGGATGGAGGTTCATGACATTGTACAAGAGGCAGGGATTAAGATCATCCCCAAGAAAAAGAAATGCAAAAAGGCAAAATGGTTGTCTGAGGAGGGCTTACAAATAGCTGAGAAAAGAAGAGAAGCTAAAGGCAAAGGAGAAAGGAAAGATATACCCACTTGAATGGAGAGTTTCAAAGAATAGCAAGGAGAGATAAGAAAGCTTTCCTCAGTGATCAATGCAAAGAAATAGAAGAAAACAACAGAATGGGAAAGACTAGAGATCTCTTCAAGAAAATTAGAGATACCAAGGAAATATTTCATGCAAAGATGGGCACAACAAAGGACAGAAATGGTATGGACCTAACAGAAGCAGAAGATATTAAGAAGAGGTGGCAAGAATACACAGAAGAACTGTACAAAAAAGATCTTCACAACCAAGATAACCATGATGGTGTGATCACTCACCCAAAGCCAGACATCCTGGAATGAGAAGTCAAGTGGGCCTTAGGAAGCATCACTACTAACAAAGCTAATGGAGGTGATGGAATTCCAGTTGAGCTATTTCAAATCCTGAAAGATGATGCTGTGAAAGTGCTGCACTCAATATGCCAGCAAATGTGGAAAACTCAGCAGTGGCCACAGGACTGGAAAAGGTTAATTTTCATTCCAATCCCAAAGAAAGGCAATGCCAAAGAATGCTAAAATTACTGCACAATTGCACTCATCTCACACGCTAGTGAAGTAATGCTCAAAATTCTCCAAGCCAGGCTTCAACAGTATGTGAACCATGAACTTCCAGATGTTCAAGGTGGTTTCAGAAAAGGCAGAGGAACCAGAGATCAAATTGTCAACATCCGCTGGATCACTGAAAAAGCAAGAGAGTTCCAGAAAAACATCTACTCTGCTTTATTGACTATGCCAGAGCCTTTGACTGTGTGGATTACAGCAAAGTGTGGAAAATTCTTAAAGAGATGGGAATACCAGAGCACCTGAGCTGCCTCTTGAGAAACCTGTATGCAGGTCAGGAAGCAACAGTTACATCTAGGCATGGAACAACAGACTGGTTCCAAATAGGAAAAGGAGTACGTCAAGGCTGTATATTGTCACCCAGCTTATTTAACTTCTATGCAGAGTACATCATGAGAAATGCTAGGCTGAATGAAACACAAGCTGGAATCAAGATTGCCTGGAGAAATATCAGTAACCTCAGATCAGCAAATGACACCACCCTTATGGCAGAAAGCGAAGAAGAATTAAAGAGCCTCTTGATGAAAGTGAAAAAGTTGGCTTAAAGCTCAACAGTCAGAAAACTAAAATCATGGCATCCAGTCCCATCACTTCATGGCAAATAGATCAGGAAACAATGGAAACAGTGACAGACTTTAGTTTTTTGGGCTCCAAAATCTCTGCAGATGGTGACTGCAGCCATGAAATTAAAGGAAGCTTGCTCCTTGGAAGAAAAGTTATGACCAACCTAGATAGCATATTAAAAAGCAGAGACATTACTTTATCAACAAAGGTCCGTCTAGTCAAGGCTATGGTTTTTCCAGTGGTCATGTATGGATGTGAGAGTTGGACTGTGAAGAAGGCTGAGCGCTGAAGAATTGATGCTTTTGAACTGTGGTGTTGGAGAAGACTCTTGAGAGTCCCTCGAACTGCAAGGAGATCCAACCAGTCCATTCTAAAGTAATTCAGTCCTGAATATTCATTGGAAGGACTGATGCTGAAGCTGAGGCTCCAGTACATTGGCCATCTGATGCTAAGAACAGACTCATTTGAAAAGAGCCAGATGCTTGGAAGGATTGAAGGTGGGAGGAGAAGGGGACGATACAGGATGAAATGGTTGGATAGCATCACCAACTCAATGGACATGAGTTTGAGTGAACTCTGGGAGTTGGTGATGGACAGGAAGGCTTGGCATGCTGGAGTCCATGGGGTTGCAAAGAGTCGGACACGACTGAGTGACTGAACTGAACTGACCTAGACTCTAAGCTCTAAAAGACAAGAGATCATATCTCTCTTTCAGTCTAAATACCCTAGATGATTTTGTCACATGCTCAGTAAAAGCCAATTGCTGTCAAATTTTGATAAATTGCAGTATCCTAGTACTATCAGTCAGTATAAAAACTTGTACCGTGACATTTTAGATATCTAGAAATGTTGTTGAGATATGAAATTAGTATGCAGTAATTTGGATAAAAATGTATTTGGCTCTTTTATGCAAAGAGTCGGACACGACTGAGTGACTGAACTGAACTGACCTAGACTCTAAGCTCTAAAAGACAAGAGATCATATCTCTCTTTCAGTCTAAATACCCTAGATGATTTTGTCACATGCTCAGTAAAAGCCAATTGCTGTCAAATTTTGATAAATTGCAGTATCCTAGTACTATCAGTCAGTATAAAAACTTGTACCGTGACATTTTAGATATCTAGAAATGTTGTTGAGATATGAAATTAGTATGCAGTAATTTGGATAAAAATGTATTTGGCTCTTTTATTTTTTTTATATTTGTATTTATTTGTTTGTTTTTGGCTGCATGGGTCTTCGTTGCTGCACCATTTTCTTCCATTCTCTAGTTGTGGTGTGCAGGGGACACGGTCTAGTTGTGGTGTGTGAGCTTCTCCTTTTGGTGACTTCTTTGTTGCAGAGCACAGGTTCTAGGGCACGTGGGCTTCAGTAGTTGTGGGGTGAAGTTTCAGCAGTTGTGGTTTGCTGACTCTACAACGCAAGCTCCATAGCTGTGACATTGTGGAGCATGGTTTAGTTGCTTGGTAGCATGTGGACTCTTCCTGGACCAGGGCTCAAGTCCACGTTTCCTGTATCTAGGAGGTGGGCAGGGAGATTCTTAACCATTGAACGACCAGGGAAGTCCACTGGCTCTCATAAAAGTGCAATTTAGCTTTTTGTGAACAATCCTAGGATTTTTACAGTAAGCAATATTTCAGTTCAGTTCAGTTCAGTCACTCAAGTCATGTCCCAGTCTTTGCCACCCCATGGAGTGCAGCACTTCAGGCCTCCCTGTTATCACCAACTCCCAGAGCTTGCTCAAACTCATGTCCATTGAGTTGGTGATGCCATCCAACCATGAGGTATCAGAGAACTGAAGGAATCATTAAAATTCATAATTTAATAAAAGAATAATTATTGCACATGATTCAGGTAATATTATCTACAGAGTAATATCTTTACTAAGAGTTACACAGGAAGAGGGGATAGTGTGGCTGTGTATTCCAAGTGTAGTTTTAGGAATTTCAGTTACAGGCATAGATACCAATATTTCCTTTGGCAAATTCTGTTTTTATCATTTTGGGGTATGGAGGGGAGGGAGGGAAGGGAGGCTACCTGGCATTCTACTTGCACATCAAGGAAATAATAAAGAAATGAGAAAAAGAATTTAGTCCAGAAGTCCTCATATCTTCCTGATGATGGGCAAGTCCTTTGCTATCTTTTTTATGGCTGAGTAGTATTCTAGTGTGTGTGTGTGTGTGTGTGTGTGTGTGTGTGTGTGTGTGTATTTATACTACATCTTCTTTATCCGTTAATCAGTTGAGGGACACTTGGGTTGCTTCTAGGTCTTGGCTATTGTAGATAGTGCTGCCATGAATATTAGGATGCATGTATATTTTTAAATTAGAGTTTTTGTCTTTTCAATAAGACATTTCTGATGTTTACCTGATCACCTAGGTTAGGGGGTATATACCTGGTTTTCTGCTATACAATTTTTTTTCTTTCTTTTTATACTCTGTTGGTTAGAAGTGTGTGATTTGTTTTTTGTCTCTAGCTTTACTGAGGTATAACTGACAAAAATTGTATATACTTACATTTATAATGTAACAGTTATAAATGTTATAACAATTATAACAGTTATAGAAATTATAAACAATTGTTAAAGATGTGTATAAGAGACAGGTTAGACTCTTTGCAACCCCATGGACTGTA
>SJYT01036147.1:213070-225624 GCA_006410635.1 Cephalophus harveyi | reverse complement strand
AGTTATAAAAAAGCTATAAATGTAACAAAAGAAGATTTTTTTGGTTAAAATTTGCAATTTTATTGTAAAATGGAAATTAATTCCTTGTGAATTAATTCATGACCTATTTCTGTAACTGTTTCACGTGTGCTTGAAATGAATCTGTTTTTCTCTGTGGCTTAATATCCACATTTATGAAACAGGAAGAACCAAAAATATCCAGCTCCTTTGATTTTTGTTTTGGAGTTTGCAAGCCAAAGCCCAAACTGAAAGACAGAAGAATATGATACTTGTTCTTTTTTACTTTCACTGGCAAACTCACAATTGGTATATCTTGACACAAGCAAGCATGTAGAGGACCAAGAAAAAGGAAAATTGCTGTCCTTCCTGAAAATAGATTTGTTACCACTGAGTAACAGGTGCTTAATCCTCTGTGGGGGCACAATTTCAGCCTACAGAGGGGGACGAGATGGGAATGGAGGAGTAAACACCTGTGATACTGATTCCGATCTGTGTTTGATCTGTTTGATTCCTGCTGGCCTTGGATATTTATAAAAGGGAAGCTGAACCTTTGCTGTGCTGCTCAGACTATCATTGTATGCTTGGGTGTGGTGGTCCCCCAACAGGCTGACTAATAATAGCAGCCGGCTGGTCTAATCAGAGCGGAGAAGGCAATGGCACTCCACTCCAGTACTCTTGCCTGGAAAATCCATGGACAGAGGAGCCTGGTAGGCTGCAGTCCATGGGGATGCTAAGAGTCGGACATGGCTGAGCGACCTCACTTTCACTTTTCACTTTCATGCATTGGAGAAGGCAATGGCAACCCACTCCAGTGTTCTTGCCTGGAGGATCCCAGGGACAGGGGAGCCTGGTGGGCTGCCGTCTATGGGGTCGCACAGAGTCAGACACGACTGAAGCGACTTAGCAGCAGCAGCAGCAGCAGTCTAATCAGAGAGCCAATCTGGTCACTTAGGAGGCAGCATGGATGACCTCAGTTTTCCACTGGAAGGGGAACTTGATGGTCAGTGGTTTCACCTATGGATGTAGGACCCTGAATAGCCAACCTCTCAGGCTGTTAACCATAAAGATGCCATGTACCTCGGCTCCTGCACTAACTTTTCTCATGCAGTCTCTCTGTTCTCTTCTGTGAGCTCTCATGGAAGCCATTGTTGGCCTCCAACCTCCTCCAGTTGTCATCAGCAATGTTTCCTTCTCTTTCCTAGGAGATCTCAGCCTTTCCAAACACAATGAGTCATTAAGAAGTGTTTTTAAAATAGGTCTTTTCATATCGGTGTTTTTGATCTTATGTATTTCAACTTTGCTATATGTTTGAAAATTATCAAAGTTTAGAGTTGGAAAAAGATACATTTTTTCCTCCCCACAAAGTCAATAACCTCAGCTATTGGCACTGTCACGGGAGGTCTGCACTTTAACTGGATGAACACAGAGAATAAAGTTAACATACCCTAGGAAAATAACGGCAATTCCAGAGTGAAAGAAGAGGGGAGAGTAAAGAGGGCACCTGGAACTCAAGAGTATCAAGAGTAGGAGGCGGCACCAGAATGACTTCTGATATCTTGGTTGTCATTAGAATGGTAGACTTTTCGCCATGCAGGGGTGTGTAGTGAACTGCATGCTGTAAAGAGCATAATATCAGAAGGACGTGGTTAGAATTCAGGTTTTGCTATTTAAAACCTATTCAGGTTTTGCTGGCTGTGAAATTTTGGTTAAGACACTTGACCACTTTGATTCCATAGTACTGACATATGTAAAATGCTAATTATAACACTTGCCACTGGATGTAAAAGTATTGTCACTGGCATAGTAAAATGGTATAGTAATATTCTAAACTGGTTACAAAAATTAGAATGTTTTGAGGAGGGAGGTTTACATTTCCATTGATGGTCAGTCATTTGCTCTATTAGTGTTGAGAAGAGGGTAGGACTCTGGAGTGGGGGTTTCTTGCCTTTCTCATTACAGGAGTGATTGACTTGTAAACTCCACGTTCCAGTTTTGGCAGTATTGTTTAGGGAGTCAATCTTAGATGCCAAGACCCTCTCCAGCCTTTCTGATGATTGTGTGTGCGTGTGTGCATGCTAAGACAGTTCAGTCCTGTCAGACTTTTTGTGACCCTATGGACTCTAGCCTGCCAGGCTCCTCTGTCCATGGCATTCTCCAAATAAGAATGCTGGAGTGGGTTGCCATGCCCATCTCTGGGTGATCTTCCCGACCCAGGGATGGAACCTGTCTCTTACCTCTCTTGCATTTGGCAGGTGAGTTCTTTACCACCAGTGCCACCGGGGAAGCCCCTTCTAATGACAGTCTCTCAGTCGTGCCTGACTTGTGACCCCACGAACTGTAGACCACGAGGCTTCTCTGTCCATGGAATTCTCCAGGCAAGAATACTGGAGTGGATTGCTATTCCCTTCTCCAGAGGATTTTCCGAACACAGGGATCAAACTCTGGTCTCCTGCATTGCAGGCAGATTCTTTACCGTTTGAGCTACAGGGAAGTCCTTCTAATGACAGTCCAGTTCAGTTCAGTCGTTCAGTCGTGTCCGACTCTGCAATCCCATGAATCGCAGCACGCAAGGCCTCCCTGTCCATCACCATCTCCCGGAGTTCACTCAGACTCACGTCCATCGAGTCTGTGATGCCATCCAACCATCTCATCCTCGGTCGTCCCCCTCTCCTCCTGCCCCCAATCCCTCCCAGCATCAGAGTCTTTTCCAATGAGTCAACTCTTCGCATGAGGTGGCCAAAGTACTGGAGTTTCAGCTTTAGCATCATTCCTTCCAAAGAAATCCCAGGGTTGACTCCTTCAGAATTCTGCATATAAGTTAAATAAGCGGGGTGATAATATACAGCCTTGACGTACTCCTTTTCCTATTTGGAAGCAGTCTGTTGTTCCATGTCCAGTTCTAACTGTTGCTTCCTGACCTGCATACAGATTTCTCAAGAGGCAGGTTAGGTGGTCTGGTATTCCCATCTCTTTGAGAATTTTCCACAGTTTATTGTGATCCACACAGTCAAAGGCTTCAGTAATTGTCCCCAATTCCTCATGACAAACCCCTTTCTTTCCAGAATAGCTAGTTGATTGCTGAAACTGAATCCTGACTGACTTGTAACTCTTTGTGGGCAGTACCCCTGTGATAGAAAGGAATTATCTTATGTTGGGTGGGGAATAAATGATTAAGTAAAAGTTTTAGTAAGATAATGACACATACTCCAGATAAAAACAAAGCTGGAACTAAGGGGATGAGGAGGTGAATATTGGAATTTTAAACAGTTTGGTGGTCAAAACTGCTGCTTTTAGTAACAATGGTCCTGGAAAGCCTCCCTGATAAGATGACTTTTGAGGCCCAACTATCTGTCAATTGAGTGCAAGACCCAGGTGGATATAATTCGTTAAAATGCAATTATCCAATTACTCCTTTCCTTAGATAATCCCCTAAATGATGCTATTTTCCACCTCCAGTTGGTTATTTTATTTACCCATAGCAAACATGGCAGAAAAGGCTTCACCCTGGGCCACCAATAAAGATGACCAGAGTACTTCCTGTGCTTGCCCTTAACAAAGATGGAGTCATGACTTCCTGTTCAGAGGTTCTTTGCCTTCAACAAAGATGGTGCTTATGGTACAGGTTCCCTGACAGTTTGGATTCCGGTTGCAGTTTTTTTTTTTTCCCCTTAAGATACTTGTTTGCAGACGTAAGTAACAGGAAACTGGCAACCCCTCATCCATCTTTTCTTAAGGACCCCGCGCCGTGGCGTCTGCGGCCTGGTCCCTGTGCGGCTCCCACGCTCGCTAACTTCCTCGCGGCGTTTCGGAGCCGGCCGGGTTGGGGGGCAGCGGGGGTGGCGGGGGTACCCGGGCCGCTCTGCCTTCGGTCCGCTCTGCAAGTCATTCCCAGCACCCTTTTTTTTTAGCGGGTCAGGTTTCCCGAAAATCTTTCGTAGTTCTTCCCGTTCCTAATACCACAGAGCTTCAGCTGGTGAGGAAGGGAATGAAAAGAAGTGCCACAAGGGCGGGGGCCGCCAAAGTGCACAGCCGTCTGCTCACCTGCCGCCTCTCAGGGTCGCCGCGGTGCCTGTACTCTGGGTCACGAGGCCCACCTGCCGCCCTCGCGGCCCCTCCCCGCCACTTACTCTCCTAGCCATGGCTCTCCTCACCGGTGCTGTGGTCTTGGAAACAAGCCTTCAATGGCGTGTGGATTGTTTTATTTTTAGTCTTTTAAAGGAAAAAAACCCACAACATTAAATGTCCCATACATGTGTGGCCATGACAGTGTTGTGATGGAGATTCGAAATTCTTCCAGACAAGGGCTGGCACTTGTGATTGTAGATATAAGATGTATACCGTAGACAGGGCATGAATGCTTCATGTTTTCCTTGAAGGCAGTGATGTATAGGCCTTTTCTCTTAGGGAAAACGACCTTTAAATTTACTGTACCTGCCGGTTTCTGGCTCCATTCCCACTGTTGTTCGGGTTCTGCAAAAGCACACTGTCTAAAGGGCACTTGCGTGCACCTAGGCCATATCTGCGGTGGTGGGTATCGATGATGTCAATGTTAAAAGCACTGTTTCTTCCTAGGTTTTTTAAAATGAAATGCTCCTCTGTAATCCTTAGATAAAAGTTGCTTTTTAAGCAGGGTCTCTGATCCACTTTTCCCCAAATCTCTTAATAGAACAAGGAATGGAGCTAGGTTCCCATTGTGTAGAAAAGAAAAACAGAGAAGATGATTCATGTTCAGTGCTGTTCATCATGTTCTGAACCATTCAAAATTAATTCAACTTGGCTTAACAGCCACTGTGGCCGGGTGCTTTGCTAGGGTTCAGAGATGTCCATGATGTTAAGGAGCTTGCCCTGTAAGACACTATCTTTAGGGGCTCATCAGACTTCCTGTGATCTGAGTTACCATTTTGTCTCTTACCAGGGGGAAATGGAGGCTAGAGACAAGCAAGTGCTTCGTTCCCTTCGCCTGGAGTTGGGTGCAGAGGTACTGGTGGAGGGGCTAGTCCTCCAGTATCTTTATCAGGAAGGGGTCTTGACAGAAAGCCACATTGAAGAAATTAAAGCTCAAGCCACAGGCCTCCGGAAAACAATGCTACTGCTGGATATCCTACCTTCCAGAGGTCCTAAAGCCTTCGATGCATTCCTAGATTCTCTGCAGGAATTCCCTTGGGTAAGGGAGAAGCTGGAGAAGGCAAGAGAAGAAGCCGTAGTTGAACTGCCTGCAGGTAGGCTTCAAAAAGTTCACTCCAGGCCAGCTCCAAAATTGTTGGAACTATGCCGTTTGGATTTGAAGTTGAGATTTTAGTTTGGGTGGAGGTCTGTGGATCCTCAAAGTGGGTAAAAAGTTTGGTCTGAAGGCACATGCTTGGAGGGACCAGATGAGGAGATGGAATTATGAAGTGCAGGGAAGGAGAGAGGAATGGCCCATGATGGAGAGGGTGAGGAGGGAACTCAGAGGATACATTTAGAAATACTTCCAGGGAAAGTTGGCACGTCACTTGAGAGGCATGCTCTCATGTGAGAGCCAGGTCGTATCTTAGTCCTTGGCATCAGGAGCCATTTAGAAAGTGTAGATGGGAAAGCAGGCTTTCGGCTTCTTGATAACTGATTCGTGGGGTGCCAGAGCGGCTAGCTGGAAAAGGTCAGACTCCTGAAGGAGACCGCCTGGAGGAAGGCACGCCTGCACCTGTTCCCTGTCCTGCGGGGCCAACGGGAATTATTTGGAAGGTTGGCTTAGTTTGTTTTTAAAGGCTATTGATTTAAAGGCATTCTTTTTAGTTTGGCTTTGTTCAAACACCCAGGGTATATAATTTTATCAGGACAGCAGTTTTTTGGGGTGGGCAGTAGGTGTCTCATTTTGATTTTAAGGAAAATTGGAAGCTATGGAAAAGAGAAACAGTCCTGGTGCTATCAGCCTGGCTTGTAGCAGGAAGAAGATGTGATAGGAAACACTTGTTCATGCTTGACACCTTCCTGTCTTCTACTTTCTGCAGAGACTGAGGAGCAGAGAACTGAACTGGCAAAAAAAAAAAAAAAGGAAAAAAGAAAGCTAAGCTTTTTACAGCAATGATAGTTAGAACTACTCCAGCTTATGGGTCCCCAGAATTTGTTGTTGCTGTTTTTTAAACACCAATATAACTGGTTAAAAAAAAAAAAAAATACCAGTAATAGAAAGACCACTTGTGGCTTAGCTGGTAAAGAATCCGCCTGCAATGCGGGAGACCTGGGTTCAATCCCTGGGTTGGGAAGAATTCCTGGAGAAGGGAAAGGCTACCCACTCCAGTATTCTGGCCTGGAGAATTCCATGGACTGTATTAGTTCATGGGGTCACAAAGAGTTGGACACGACTGAACAACTTTCACTTCACTTTGTTATTTTTGTCCCATGGTCCTCATATTTTGAATGATTTTTCAGACCACATGTATTAAGTAATATTGATTAATTCCTCTATTTTTATTAATGGCATATGTCTGAATATTTGATCTGTATGAGATAACTGGTTGACTTAGGAAGGCCTTGTAAAACCCCTGTGGAAAAAGCAAAAATATTTTCATTTCATTCAATTGAATTGAATATTTCAGTTTTCAAATTGGATTATCCTTACAAAATAAAATACTCCAGGTGTGTGAACAAAGCCAAACTGAAGTAACTAAGATGTTTCTACCACTTGATTGGAAACAGAATAAATAACGTAGAAGTGGGGAAATGGCAAAAGAAATGTTAGAGAGTCTGTGTTACATGGTATTTGACTTAAAGGTTCCTCTTGGCAATACATAATTGGAAACAACAAAACAGGCAAACTGAAAGCTTATTACTACCAAAATATTTCATAATCATTGTGGATGTTGTAAATAGTACTTTTGTAATTTGTTCAAAGAGGTATAACCCCATTTTCATTTCTTGCAGTTCATTCAAACAACAATAAAAATTGAAATTATTCTTTTATTAATGTGAAAGTTAACAGAGATGTTGAAGAAAAAAAGTTTTTTAAGTGAGCAGTATGAATTATTAGAGTGGGGAAAAAATTGAAGTTTGGAAAAATAACATTAATTTGTTAATTCTGTGGAAGTGGTCAAATGGAACAATAGGTTGGCTGCTGTGCAAATGAAGTCCTCTTCATTGTTTTACTTCTTGTTGAGTAACACTGCTATTGAAAAAAATATCCTGAAGAGAGAGTTTGATTTCTGTAATGTTCTGTGTACCTCCCACAGTGGCAATTACACAAACTCACTTTTTAAATAGTTTTTTTTAAAACTATTGAATACTTTTAAGTAAGATTACAAAATATAAAGCATGAAGAATAATGATAAAGTGAACACCCATTTCCCTGTCACTTAGTTAAAAAAATTATTGCATGGCCTTTGAGGACCCCTGGGTGTCTTCCCAATCTTAGCTCATCCCTAGCCTCCACTCACTAATAAACCCTAAATTTCGCGTTTATCATTCCATTCTTCACTTTGTAATTTTCCATCTTATAAAATTCACTTTTAAAATCAACATATGTTATGGAAAATTCACTACACTGTAAGTTTCGGCACTATCTATGTATGTAAGGCATAGAGGAAATTATATACTTTAAAGGAGTTGTTAGTTAACAGCCTTCTTTATTTGAGACCTTAAATCTTAAGTTTTTAAATCAATTAATTTGATGGCAGTATTTTAATTATAAAATTAAATTAGGACTGAATTGGAAACCTATTTAAAAACATTCTATGAAGAGTACTAGACTTGAAATGCCTTCAGTTTAATGTCCCTGTAAAACTTGCAAATGGACCCAGAGGCCTATTTCCCAGGATCCCTGTGCTGCTTCGGTGTTGTAATGGAGTAATTTTAATAAGCTTTTAAATAGTCCATTTAAATTTTTTAAAAGGCATGTTTGAATTTTGAGGAATTGGAATGTAGGAAAATGTGGTGCTCATATATACGTGTGTGTATACATGAACCTTTTCTGACTTCTTACTCATTTTGGTTGCAATTATTAATTAATTTATGTAGGCTTGGTGGTCTCCTCTTGGGAGGCTTTGAAAACAAATGGGGAGGAATGGCTTTCTCTTTGGCCAAGAGGTCAATCCTGACTGACCTGCATGAACTGATTTTATTTTATAAAAAGTTTTCTTGTTTTGGCCTTCTTGTTTGGTTCTTGGTTTTCCTTCTGTTTGTCTGGTTAATTTTTGTGTTTCACTTGTAAACTTTGAGCTACCTCAAAGGCCATATTTGGTGATTAATTCCAGTTAGTTGCTTTTAATTTATTTTCTGGGTGTCGTTTTTTAGAAAAGAATCAAGTTGTATCTTGATCCTCTCTGTTCTTCTAAACTGTGCCCCCAGGAAATCCCAAAACATAAAAACAAAAAAGCAAACACCAAAGAAAATACTTTAAATCTTTGATTGTCTCCGACTATGCCTAGATAATGGGTATCCCTGTTTTTGTTGTTGTATATTTTTTAAAAAGCCCAGCATGTTGATGGATAATTGACTTCTTGTTTTTCTTACCTTATAAAGACTTTTATGTTTTAAAAGAGGAATTCTGGTGATAAAATGACTTAATCCGTTTTGGCACCATGGAAGCAACGCCTCACAGTGTGTCTCTTACTGGCCAAGGTCACGCACTAGACACTAGATCAGCTGGAATCCTCCTTGGGCTCCTGGCAGGTCACCGAGAGGGTGAGGACGGTGCTGAGTTGGGGTAAACGTGCATGTGCTTGCCTGCCTGGCTGCCCACTCCTCATGGGCCTTGTCTAGGCTGACAAGCTCATGTGGATGCCTGAGCTAATCTGGATCTGGAAAGAGGTTTGTCAGCAGCCTGGTCTCTCCAGCTGGGTCAGACTTCTGGGCCCAAGGACTCTCTGTTCTACCATGTTGGCCCCGGCTGTGGGACTGGGTCTCTGCTGTAATTCCCACTTAACAGTCAGCCTGGCAGCTCTTCTTTTAATTCCAGTCCTTTTTAGGCTCAAGAGTTTTTTAGTTGTTTTTTTTTTTTTTTTTCCTTCCTCATTGGGCTAAATTTCTGCTTTTATAGTCTCTTAGGCACCAGCAAAGATGAAGGACAGATACCTTGGAATGCAGCGTATCGCCTCCCGTGTTAGTATCGGATGCCTGCTGGAGTAGCTGTCCTGGGGCTGACATTTGTTGTAACTTTGCCTGAGCTGGTTCTCGCCATGGACCCTTGCCCTGGACTGTGTGGCTGCCCTCACCAGAGCAGGATGTAGGGCTGGCTTGTTTCCCCCTACCCCAGAGTCTCCAGGACTCAGCCTGTCCCTTTTGGAGCTGGCCTTGTGTGACCACGCAGAACTGCACCAGCCACTGTTTCGGGATATACTCAGGCTGTCAGATGTACACTTGGATACACCTGAAGCTACTGAGCAATAAAGGGAAAAAAAAAAACCCCAAACTGTAGGTACTGTAATAGGTTTATTAGAGAGATTTTTAGGGTGGGATTTTTGGATCATACCATGAATTCATACCTACTCTGGGGCTTCCCTCATAGCTCATTTAGTAAAGAATCACCTGCAATGCAGGAATCTGCCTGCAGTGCAGAACACCCTGGTTCAATTCCTGGGTCCGGAAGATCCCCTGGAGAAGGAAATGACAACCCACTCCAGTATTCTTGCCTGGAAAATCCCATGGATAGAGGAACCTGGTGGGCTGCAGTCCATGGGGTTGCAAGAGTCAAACATGACTTAGCGACTAAACCACAACCTGGGTATGGTAAGTTCAGGGTTGATCTTAGTTCATCAGACTCATGGTCTGTTCAGACCCATCCTCTGTGGCTGAGTAGAGTTCACTCTGTGGCATCCTGTGTCCTAGAGAGGGTGTGCTGTGTCAGCATTCAGAGCAAGACCCCTCCTCCTGCTAAAGGCAGAGTCTTCAGTGAGCCCGAGTTTCTGTGTGTCTCCAGCACAATTATCATATACTTCTTGAGGACTAAGTAATTGCCAGGCAGTAGTTAATAAAGACACAGGAAGGCTCTCCAGATCAACTGAGAAGATCCATTCATTCATTTGGCAAATATTCATCTTGACCACGCGCCAGACATTGGGTGCTAGGGGTACTTTAGTAAACAAGACCCCCGCTCTTCTGGACTTCTACTATTTTGTAGTCTCATGGGGACAGACAACAAGCAAGTGAATGAAGAATACATCAGGTGAGAGTGCTTTGAAGAAGAATAGCATGCGGGGTGGTGAGGAGAGGCTTTCCACAGTACGTGGGGTGGTCAGAGGAAGCTGCTTTGATGGGAGGACATTCAGCAGAGACCTGAATTCTTCAACAGAGTGGATGCCTGGAGGAAAAGCTTTCAGATAGAGGGGACCACAAGTGCAAAGGAACTCAAGTGGGAGCCCCAGTGACAGCATGGCTAGAGCCCAGAGCTTTCTGGGGGAGTAGCCTTCCTTTCGGAGAGATGCTGCATTCTGTGGCTGGTCGCTAAGGCCCAGTCTTGGCTGTTTGTCGTTGTGCTTCCCAGAATGTGAGAGGCGTGCACAGCCGTGATCTTGGGTGGTTCTTAAAATAATTTCAGGTGATATATGGACATGGAATTAATCCTGTTTTAATCCAAAGGAAAACCTCCATCTGGTACAAGTATTTCGGTTACGTCTCTTGCAACCCTTGACAATTTTTCTTCTTAATAAACCGAAAAAGCTCCTCATGCATAAAGCCTTTTGGGGACAACAGTATTGAGTTAGAATTCAGTTGTTTTGCTTTCTTTTTCTTGTATTATTGTAGTGGTTTTCTTCCATTTATGACAAGTAAAACAGGCTTCTATTTTTGAAGTTCCTTTAAAACACATGGTATTTAGAAATGAGTTAACATAAAGGAAAATACTAAGAAAATAATAATGGTATGAGATACAGCAAAAAGCGTGAAGATGTTTTTCATGTATTTTCTGTTTTAAAAAGAGCAACGGGAGTTTGGGGACAGGAAGCTTAGTGTGGCTGGCATAGTTGGGGCAGAAAGGCTCCAACCATCCTTCAGACAGCAGATAACATCTAGTCAAGGTACTTTACTGTTTTGCTTATTCAGTGGATGCACAGTGGCTGGCAACTGGTTAAATTTACTAGCAGAATTGTGAGAATGACTTAATTTTAAGTTGTCTAAATTGTAAATGCCTTCACTTGCTAATGTAATAAGTGGGCAAAATGGAGAAACATCCTGGTATTCTGCACTTTAAGTTTGGGAAGGTGATGATCTTCTAATTTTTCTCTGAGAAAATTGAGGGCTAGGAAGATGAAGGCAACTTGCCCACAGTCACACAGCTAATGTAATTTGTTGTCAAGACCAGAACCCAGGCCTCTTGACTCTGGATTTAGGACATTTGCTATGTAATTTTGGCTCCCTACTGGCTGAGAAATGGAACTATATTAAGCTGTGGTGTTAGTAATCGAAATTAGCCTTTAAAAAATTGTACTTATGCTTTTCTCTTCATTTTAAGTGGAAAATTTCAAAGGCTTTTTGAGGTATACTGGGGTGGGATTTTCCCAAAATATTTTTATCAATGCCAATTTTAGTCATTTAAAAGGAAATTTTGATGGGTCGGCCTTACATTTTGTCAGGAATCTCCTCCTCCCACCCCGTCCTTCCCCTCTTCAGTAAGGCTAACATAAAGGAAAAGCGGAAGACTTTTATCAAGTATTTATGGGACTGATGAAATAATGTATCTGTTGGCAGCAAACTGCAGCTCTTTCTAGGAACAGCAGACCATGTGACAGGTCTCTCCCCAGCAGGGATGCCTCCATATCACTCTAAAAAATGGATTTAATGTTATTTCCTTTTTGAAATCCTCCCCGTGATATTTGTTTCTCTCTCCTGTGGATGTATGGGTAGCTTGGCTATATCAGTCATGCTGATCATGCTGATCAAGCAGGATTGATTTAGTTTGGTGTTTTTCAACTCTGGCTTAAAAAAAAAAAATCAACAACCAATGATCCTCAGTATTTGCCCCAGGCCAGTTCATGCCGAAATCTTTGGAGATGGGGTCTGGGCAGTGGTGTTAAAGACAGAGGTGCAAACACAGGCACGAACACTTTCCTAGGTAATTTTAAAGTCGCCAAGGTTGAAAGCCTAAAGACCTCACCATTAGATTGGGCTCCTTTTTCACCTGTTGCTTCCCAGGAACGGGCCTTCCAAAGTTTTGTGCTTGCTTGAAGAGTTGCTCTTATTTTCAGGTGGGGGACCATGAAAGGAGGTAGGAATGGAGATGTAGAAGGATAGGTAGTTTTGTTTTAATTCTGTGCTCAGTTCAGTTCAGTTCAGTCGCTCAGTCGTGTCCGACTCTTTGCGACCCCATGAATGACAGCACGCCAGGCCTCCCTGTTCATCACCATCTCTCGGAGTTCACTCAGACTCACGTGCATCGAGTCCGTGATGCCATCCAGCCATCTCACCCTCGGTCGTCCCCCTCTCCTCCTGCCCCCAATCCCTCCCAGCATCAGAGTCTTTTCCAATGAGTCAACTCTTCGCATCAGGTGGCCAAAGTACTGCAGTTTCAGCTTTAGCATCATTCCTTCCAAAGAAATCCCAGGGTTGACTCCTTCAGAATGGACTGGTTGGATCTCCTTGCAGTCCAA
>SJYT01036147.1:108476-205987 GCA_006410635.1 Cephalophus harveyi | reverse complement strand
GCATTGCCTTTCTTTGGAATTGGAATGAAAACTGACCTTTTCCAGTCCTGTGGCCACTGCTGAGTTTTCCAAATTTGCTGGCAGATTGAGTGCAGCACTTTCACAGCATCATCTTTCAGGATTTGAAACAGCTCAACTGGAATTCCATCACCTCCACTAGCTTTGTTCGTAGTGATGCTTTCTAAGGCCCACTTGACTTCACATTCCAAGATGTCTGGCTCTAGATGAGTGATCACATCATCATGATTATCTGGGTCGTGAAGATCTTTTTTGTACAGTTCTTCCGTGTATTCTTGCCACCTCTTCTTAATATCTTCTGCTTCTGTTAGGTCCATACCATTTCTGTCCTTTATCGAGCCCATCTTTGCATGAAATGTTCCCTTGGTATCTCTAATTTTCTTGAAGAGATCTCTAGTCTTTCCCATTCTGTTGTTTTCCTCTATTTCCTTGCACTGATCACTGAATAAGCCTTTCTTATCTCTTCTTGCTATTCTTTGGAACTCTGCATTCAGATGCTTATATCTTTCCTTTTCTCCTTGTCTTTTTGCTTTTCTTCTTTTCACAGCTATTTGTAAGACTATTTGTAAGGCTTCCCCAGACAGCCATTTTGCTTTTTTGCATTTCTTTTCTCTGTGCTCACCATTGTTTTTAATTCTTTGAATTCCGTAAACAGTGTAGCTTAAGAATGTTCTAGCATTTCATACCCCATGCAGGTGTGAGTCTACTACCAACATTAAACTCCATTAGAGCTCTGTGGGGCTTCATAGGCTCTCTGTTCATAGAGAAAAACTGATGGGAGGGTTTTGAATTATCTGGTGAATTTGAATTTGGGGGAATTACTTTCATTGTCTGTTCACACTGTTTGGTAATTACAGACCGCCCACAGTACTGTGAGCACTGGAGATCAAGCTGTGTTCAAATGGAGACAGAAGCTGGCAGCGGAGAGTGAGCTGAGTGTTGCCGTCAGCCTTATGCTGCATGCATGCTCAGTTGCTTCAGTCATGTCCAACTCTTTGTGACCCTGTGGACCGTAGCCCACCAGACTCCTCTGTTCATGGGATCCTTCAGGCAAGGATACTGGAGTGGGTTGCATGGCCTCTTCCAGGGTATGTTCCCAGCCCAGGGACTGAACCTGTATCTCTTGCATCTTCTGCATCGGCAGCCAGGTTCTTTACCACTAGTGCCACAGTCAGCCTCAGAGGGAGCTGATGGTGGCTTAAGGATGGATGAGGGGACGAGAGGCGCAAACGGCCGTCGTCAAGACCGAGACTGGCCTGGTCTGTCTGTCTGTGGGTTGGTCAGACAATCTGTCTGTCTGCCCACAGTTTCAAGTCTTTTCTGTGTCTCACAAGAGCCTCAAATAATACCAGTGGAATAATAATCACAGTATTTATTGGGGGCTTACTTTACTATGTGTCTGGCACTGTGCCAGGAAGTTTGCATTTATTAATTCATTTAATCCTGACAGTAACTTGATGAGGCGGAAGGTATTATTATTACCCTCACTCACGGAGATGTTAAGTCACTCGCTCAAGGTTATACAACATAGTTAAGCCTAATTTGGAATCTAGAGACTTTGACTTCAAAGACTGCTGATTCATGTCCTGTAAAGATACTTTCTGAAAATTCTCATTTCTCTCCTCCCTAATGCTGAGAGCCTGTGGTGCTTCAGACCCTGTTATCTGCCAATCTGCTTTCTCCTCCTTTCCCCTACTCCAGTCTGTCTCAGAAGTGCAGCGTCAGGGGCTTTTCTTTCTCTTTCCCACCTATTGTCTAAAGACTAATTCCTGACTGGTCTCTTTCTCCCACATCTCTCACTTTATCCTTTTATTTTAGCGGGAGGAGTAGGGTGTAATGTGAGGCCATATGGGGTCAAAGAAGAGGCCCCTGGGTACCTTGAGAGTTAAAAAAAAAACAAAAAAACTCAATCTTCTTGGCTATGGTCAGGAGATGGTGCTTCGGCTCTGCTAATCCTGGAATCAGGCCCCATTTCTGCAGCTCCTAAATCATGCTGTGGAAAGTCATCAGTTGCAACAACCAGCTTTTCTGGTGGCTCAGCCTCAGTTAAACTGTACGTTTAGCAAGGTAGTGTTCTCTTTTTATGGGTATAGTTCAGACTTGTAGGCTGCTGTTGTAGCCAGCTGCAGGAATGTTTGCCTTTACTTAATTTTAATAGGCAGCTGTGTTTATACTTGCTCCTCAGTTTGAGCAGTAAGGAGTATATGAATATGATTCTTTGGAGGACTTCTCCCCCAGAAGGGAAAAAAGAGTACATTGTCCTTTTCCAAACAGTAAATTTTAATTGAGACGGAAATGTAACTTCTAGAAGAAGTGTGGGGCAGGTTTTGGTCTTAGGCTTTATTTTTGTTAGTGTTATAAAAGAAATCTTAACTCCTTGTGAGAAGTGCCAAGTTGACAATTCCTGGAAATGTTCATGTTCTATTTATGCTCAGCACCAAAGCAGAGAGGGTGGCGACGCTGTTACCAAAATAATACTGCTGAGATGTAGCAAGTGGCAAACGAGAGGCTTGTGGTTTTATAACCTAAATATAAGACTTTGAAAGCATCTCTCAGTCCCCCATTTGTCCATAAGGTGTATGGGGGCTGGGTGGTAATGGTGCCATTATTAGGGAGAATTCAGGACAGTCAGAGCACGTCTTCTGGAGCTTGCCCTGTTGTCAGAATTGGGGAGGGTTAGAGCCAGAAGGTATCTCAGAAACTTTACAGATGGGGAAACGAAGGGATGCAAGTCAGTCAGACTTGTATGTGGGCCCTCTGGTTCGAGCAGTAGACCTCTTGCTAACATAAGCAAAAGTAGGAATTTCTCTAACATGCACTGGGTAGTTCACAACTTAAAAGGAGTTGCTCAAATTCCCGGACTTAGTAAGGGCAGGAGTGAGGCAACCCTGGGGACTTCTGGGCATTGATGACTGTCTGCAGCTCAGTTCCTCCACCTCGTCTTCTTCCAAGGTTCAGAGTCTGGTTAGCTTGTGTTGAGTCATGAGCCCTTCCCTTAGGACACCAGAGTCACATGGAGTGAGGGAGGGACAGATCCACAAGGAAGAGGTGAAAGCTGATTGAGAAAATGTTGGCTGTACTGTATCACTCCTGTTCTTTTCATTTATAACAGGTTCCATGTTTGTGGGTCTGGAAAGAAGTGGTAGCCCTTTAAGGAAGGAGAATATTCTACATCTTATTTCAGCAGAGTCCAAGTTGAAGGCCAGGGATGGTAGGAAGAGTAAAGGAGAACAGTTTTGAAAGAAGATAGGTCTTCTGAAACTTTTTTGATAGATACAGATTTTCAATAGGTATTCAATATCTATTTCAATAGGGATTGATCAGTAATAATCAGATGATATTGGGGAAAAAATGGATTGAGCACGTTGAAGTAGAGAGGAGGTTAGAAAGAGAATTTGGATAGAGTTCTAGCCTCAGGGCTTTATATATATAAACTTTATCTTCACAGAGCTTTGAAGTAGGTACATTATCGTTATTAGATAAAATTGCCCAAGGTCACACAGCTCAATAGTAGCAGACCTCAGATTTGACCACTGACGCTCTGGTCCTTCAGTCTTATTGATCACTAGGCAATCTTGCTCTAATTCCAGTTCTTGGTTCTGGTTGGAGTCACATGTCTTAGATGACTTTACCTGGGCTAGCCACAGCTTCTTTATTTTCTGACCCTTTCTTGCCTTGGGTCTCACCTGTGGCCAATATTTGCTTTGATTTTGTTTAAAACAGTTTACCAAATAGGAGATTGAAAGAAATACCAAAAAAGATAAAAGATGTTTTCTAAGAAATGTGATTAGACATAGATTTTTAAAGAGATTGGCATGGCAATTTTTATTTGTTGACTCTTTATTTCAGTTTCTTTTTATTCTTAATTAGTCATTTGATGGTGCCATGGGAAAATGTGCTCCTTCAGGCCTCTCATATTTGTTTAAGAGGCCTTTTATTCCTTCATGTGCCTGCCAGAATCCATTCTGGAGACAAAAACCACATAGTAATTTGAATAAGGAAAGTTTAATATAAAGCTTTACACACTAGTAAAAAGTTAACAATGCTTAACTACTAATAGGGTGAAAGAGGTCTCCAAGGAAAGCAGGAATAACAAATGGAAGAAGCTAAGTTTTTCAAGGGCTGAAGGGGAGTACAGGATGTAGTATTAAGAGCTTGCGAGAGGCCCCTTTCCACCCCCAAGACTGAGGTTCAGACCTCATTGAAGATGAAGTGACTGCCACATGAATATGCAGCTTGCTGGTGGCCAGTGAACTTGCTGGAAGTTCTGCTGGAACTGGTTTGTAAGAACAGCTTACCAGGTTGAAAAACTGGATAGAGAATGCAGTAGTACACTTTAGAGGGGATAAAAATGAAAATGAAAAATGAAAGTGTTACTCGCTGAGTTGTGTCTGACTCTTTGTGACCCCAGGGACTGTAGCCTGCCAGGCTCTTCTGTCCATGGAATTTTCCAGGCAAGAGTACTGGAGTGAGTAGCCATTCCCTCTCCAGGGAATCCATTGCAGGCAGATTCTTACTGTCTGACCCACCAGGGAAGCAGAGCATCCCAAACCAGGATGAAAAGCCCCTTCCTCTGCAATTGTCTTGCAGTATCTCACCAGTGCCCTCTATTGATGAAAACTAACACTGTACCATCTGACAAAGGAGAAATGTTTGCAGGGTCCAGTCCCAGTATTATGAAGCAGGACAAAGAGGGTAAATTTAGAGTTCAGAAGTAATATGTTGGGGTTTCCCTGGTGGCTCAGGGGTAAAGAATCTGCCTGCAATGCAGGAGACTGTCCCAAGAGTCAGACAACTTAGCTACTAAACCGCCACCAAATAATATGTTGCTAATTGGTACACTTCATCTGTAAAAGGATGATAGTAATAGGAATCACTGTAGTATTAATAATTACATAATTCACAAAATAGTTCTTAGAACCTGGTTTATTCATTCATTCATTCATCAGGCTACATTCATTGAGTATCTACTATTGCTGGCTGTTCTGCTAAGTCTTTGAGCTTATGATTGTCATTGTCATTTTTTTTGTTTCTCCCTGCAAATAGAATGTAATCTTCTGTAAGGCACAGGCTGTTTTTTTATCTCTGTACTTGTGAAATCCATCTAGCATAGTCTGAATGCATTTGTGCTCAGTGTGCCCAACTCTTTGCGACCCCATAGACTCTAGCCCACCAGGCTCTTCTGTCCATGGGATTTCCTGGGCAAGGATACTGGAGTGGGTTGCCATTTTGTACTTCAGGTGATTTTCCCAACGCAGGGATCAAACCTGTGTTTCCTGCATTGGCAGGCAGATTCTTTACCGCTGAGCCACCTAGGAAGGCCCTCACATAGTCTACATACGTGTTAGTCCTCACATGTTTATTGAATGAATGGCTATAAAGTTATGACCAACCTAGACAGCATATTCAAAAGCAGAGACATTACTTTGCCAACAAAGGTCTGTCTAGTCAAGGCAATGGTTTTTCAAGTGGTCATGTATGGATGTGAGAGTTGGACTATAAAGAAAGCTAAGCGCCGAAGAATTGATGCTCTTGAACTGTGGTATTGGAGAAGACTCTTGAGAGTCCCTAGGACTGCAAGGAGATCCAACCAGTCCATCCTAAAGGAGATCAGTCCTGGGTGTTCATTGGAAGGACTGATGCTGAAGCTGAAGCTCCAATACTTTGGCTACCTGATGTGAACAACTGACTCATTTGAAAAGACCCTGATGCTGGGAAAGACTGAAGGTGGGAGAAGAAGGGGATGACAGAGGATGAAGTGGTTGGATGGCATCATCGACTCAATAGACATGAGTTTAAGTAAACTCCGGGAGTTGGTGATGGACAGGGAGGCCTGGCGTGCTGCGATTCATGGGGTCGCAAAGAGTCGGACACGACTGAGCGACTGTACTGAACTGAACATGAAAGTGACTTGTAAATTAATAACAAATGTTTTTAATGTGTAATAAAAAATATGCTTTTAAAAGTGAAAATAGATTTTTTCTGAGTATAAATCCTTTTTTTTTTAAATAAAAAAGAAAGGCTCCAGATAGATATCAAGAAAATGGAAATCACCCATAATCTTATTGCCATGAGAAAACCATGGTTTATAATAAATGATTAGTGAAATGTAGTGTTTGGGTTTTTGCCATAGGACATTGTGTTTTAGAAGTTCTCTCTTTTTTGAACTCTAGTTATTTCTAAAAAGTTATTATTTACTTAATACTAACACTTAAATCCACATGATGACAAAAGGAGGAAAAAATCCAGAAGTTTATGTATCTTGTGTGTAAAAATATATTTATTTTCTTCAGAGAGTAAAACTTTCTGAATCAATTTGAAGTCGTCTTTTCACATTATTATTAAGGCTGGTTGCTATTTCAGTTAGCAGAGGATGGGGGTGGGGAGCATTGGACTTAAATGACCTTCTCCAGTGACTTTTAAGGAACTATGAGTAGTAGGTTTCACTCTGCTGTTTATTTTTCTGTTTATCTTTCTGTGAGTATTCTATTTCAAAGTGTTTCATTAGATTGTTATATAACCTGATTTTTTTCCAAGTCTCCTCTTTGTATGCATTTAAATACTACTGTATTTCTAAATCTTTCTTCATTGTTTTTCCCAAACTTTTGGGTTATAGGTGATTAAGGCTTTCCCTCTGGCATGTTAAGATATAATTATATCTTTCGAATTGACTAGATTTGTAAATATGCAGATATTCTGAATTGTAGATTAGATTTCCCCACCTTGCACTTGGAAAGGCATTCCTATTAGCTTTTTTTAAAAAACAAAATCAGTATATTTCAAAGAAACTGTTAAAACCTTGGGCAGAATAGTCATATCCTATTCCTCCTCACTTTTTATTACCAGTGTAAATTCCATAAACCATTGTAGGAGGGGCTATATAAGGCAGAGGGAAAAAAAACAACAGTTATAAGAAACTCTAAAACTTTGCTTCCTGCATTATTTCAGCAAGTATTTATTGAGTATCTACCATATGCCAAGAATTAAACAGGTACAAAAACTAAGGTATAATCCCTGCCTTCAAGGTGCTCCAGGTAAATGAGATGATCTATATTTTACACATTCAGTTAATGGTCGTTGAACGTTAGGATGTTAGTTATTGCTGTTATTATCATTAGAGGTAACTGGAGTTGTGCTGTGTGAAATGGACGGTGGCATTTCTAGTTCTCCTGCAGTAAAACAGAATTGGGAAAGGCTTTAAAGAGCATGTGTGTACCTTATTATGTTGAGTGTCGAGGGGGTAAGTAGAAGCTCATGGGGCAGGCAAAGGGGAAGGGCATTCTAGGTAGAGGTAACAGGAAGTGCCGTGTTCCAGAGGCCGTGGCTGTATGTTGTGTGTGCCTGCTGCCTAGTGAGGAGGTGGGGGTGGCAGCTGGGGCTAGGAGTTCAGGCCCAGGACTGCTCAGCAGGTACCTTGAGTGCCATGGAAAGGTCCAGCAGGGGTGGGGCACAACTGATCACTTTTGAGGAAGTGATACGCAGGAGCAGACTTACACTCAGCTCACTCTGGAGCGTATGATTGGGAAGCTGGGAGCTGGTGGAATATTTCAGATGAAAAACTGTAAAGACGAGGCACTGGCGCTGAGGATAGAGGAAAGGGGAAATGGGCTCGAGAAAGATTTTGGAGGAAGGACTAGTACAGGTGTTCTCAATGAGGGGATATGGCCCCAAGGAGGTAAAAATTGGTTGAGGTGATGTAAAAAATTCCTAGATGTTACCGTGGTTTATGGTCTGTGAACTAGAGGAGTGGGATGGGGGTGGGTGAGAGCGTGGCTTAAGAGGCAGGGGATATATGTATGCTTATAGCTGACTCACGTTGTTGTACAGCAGAAACTAGGGGCTTCCCTGGTGGCTCAGAGGTTAAAGCATCTGCCTGGAATGCGGGAGACCTGGGTTCGATCCCTGGGTCGGGAAGATCCCCTGGAGAAGGAAATGGCAACCCACTCCAGTACTCTTGCCTGGAGACTCCCGTGGAGGGAGGAGCATGGTAGGCTACAGTCCATGGAGTCGCAAAGAGTCGGACACGACTGAGTGACTTCACACCATCCGTAAAGCAATTATCCTCTAGTTTTTTTTTTTTAAAGGGCCACAGTAATAAACAGATACACAGTCACCCATGGTATTAAAACTTCATGGGAGGGATACAGTTGGGGAAAAAATGTCGAGAAAATCTCCTTAAGAGACAATAATGAGAAATAAGGTTGAGAAGCACTGAATTGGAAGGACTTGTTACTTGACTCAACTCTGAGGGAGAAGGTGGTTTCTGGGATGATGCCCAGATTTCTGGTTTGGACAGTTATTGGAATTCACCGAGACTGGTTACACAGGAGGTATGGTTGATGTACACGTTACGCTTATTGATTTTAAGCTGGTAGTGACTCCCATTCACTGGACCCTTATTGTGAGCCAGCCCCTTTGGGTGCTTTAATTTGTCAGTAGTGTGAAGTAGATACTATTTTTGTTCCCATTTTTTCAGATGAGGAAGCTGAGAGCCAGCCCAGGGCCAGTTAATACTTCCTTCAGTGAAAATCCTTGGTGAGCTTTTGGAGACATGGGTCTAGGTTCAGGATGAGTCCTACCTTTTGTTTGTTGTTTGACCTTGGGGGATGTTTATTATTTTTTTTCTGAGTGTAATTCCTTTGTGTGTAAAATGCATCCCAGGTGGCCCAATGGAAAAGAATCTGCCAGCCAATGCAGGAGACACAGGAGACCGGATTGGATCCCTGGGTCAGAAAGACCCTCTAGAGGAGAAAGTGGCAATTCCAGTATTCTTGCCTGGGAAATCCCGTGGACAGAGGAGCCTGGAGGGCTACGGTCCATGGGGTCACGAAAGAGTCAGACACGACTGAGCGACTGAATACACACGTTTCTAAAAAAGAGCTGCCTCGTTGCTTTTCTCCCAAAGTAGTTGTTCAGGTTACATGAGAGGAGATATGAACAAATCTTCTACAGCATAAGATGCTATGTATATGTAGGTAGTATTTTTAATGTTAGCTGGTATGCCATGGTAAAGGGCTTCCCTGGTAACTCAGATGGTAAAGAATCCTCCTGCAAAGTGGAATACCTGGGTTTGATCTGTGGGTTGGGAAGATCTCCTGGAGAAGGGAATGGCAACCCACTCCGGTATTCTTGCCTGGGGAATTCCTTGGACAGAGGAGCCTGGGAGGCTACAGTCCACGGGGTGGCAAAGAGTCAGGCATGACTGAGTGAGTTTCACCCCATGATAAATGCTGTTTTCTCCCTTGTCACACCTCTTACCTTTCTCCTCTCTGTTTTGCTCCCAGAGGTATTGGAAGACAGAATGAGAAACCCCCCACCCCATCCCCGTCACCATCCCGCCACCATTTTTTTTTTGCAACTGTGTCCATATCATCTGATTCTTCTCCACTTACGCATCCCAGAAGATGACTCAGGAAGCTTTTATTTCTTGGGGTTTTCATGAACATCCTCCCATCTAAATCCAGTGATTTATTCTTAAGCTACAGTCATTTGACCTCTGCCACTTACAGCTGTTTTCACAGAGGTTATCAGTGGCCTATGGTTAAATTGATTAACTTTTCGGGTTGCCACTTGGCAACGCCTGACATGTCTCAGTAGCATCTGACATGGCCACTCCCTCTCGCTCGTTCTTGATGTGGCCACCTTCCTGCGCTTGTGTTTTTCCTCCTGTCTCTCTGTCTACTACTTCTCTCGACTTAGTCTGCTTGCCTCCTCAATGCCTGACTTCTCCCAAGTCCTATCAAATCCTTCTTCTCTCACTGGCACCATTCTTCTTGGACAAAACCAATCTGTACCCCTGATTTGATGACCCCCTCAAGGTGAACTGCTTCTAAATCCCTGCCTCCAGCCCAAATAGATAGCTGCACTTCAGTCCTTGGTCCCTTAGCTCATCATGACCAAAAGACAACCCCACCTCTCACTCATCAGACTTTCTCCTCCTCAACAATACTGATATTCTCCAGTTCAAAAATATATTCCCATATATTCTCAACCAGAAGATAGCCTCTTTGTTGTGGTTGTTTGTTTGTTTTAAGCACTTATTCTGGACATCATCTCTTTCTTAAAACTTTGCATGACCACTTCCTGGCTGGCTGAGAAACTCCTGTGTTTCCAAAGGACTTGGGGTACATTTCTGTCACAGTGCATTCATACTCCGGTGGAATTTTGTTCTCCAGCAGGCATTGAATTTGGCAAAGGCATGAATTTAGCTTTTCATCCTTACAGATCCAGAACCTCGCATGTTGCTGGATACCTAGAGGGGCTAACAGGTGTTGGTTGAATGAGTGAATCTGTGGTGGCCTTATTTGCTCCCACCTTCCTCTTAATCTCCATATGCTGTAACTGTTTATATTTTTTGCTTGGGTTGCCACAATAAAATACCCAGAGCAGGTGGTTTAAGCAACAGAAATTTATCTTCTTGCAGTTCTGCAAGCCAGAAGTTGAAGACCACGCTGTGGGCAGGTTTGGTTTCTCCTGAGGCCTCCTCCTGGCTTGTAGATGACTGACCTCCTGCCTCCTCTTCACAAGGTCATCCCTGTATATGTGCATCCCTGGTGTCTTTCCAAGTGTCCTAATTTCCTCTTCTTATAAGAATACCAAGCAGGTTGGATTAAGGCCCCCTTAATGGCCTCATTTTAACTCAAGTTACTTCTTTAAAGACTCCAAATACATCAGTTGTAGGTATTAGGGGCTAAGGTTTCAACATATGAATTTTATGAATATATAACATATGAATTTTGGGAAGATAAGTCAGCCCATAACACTATTATCACATTTTATGAAAGTTTATCTTATTTTTCAGCTTTTCCTGGATAGCCAGCAGATAATAACTGTTTAGTTTTTGACCCTCCTTAAAAGTAATTCTCTGGCATTTTGAAGTAGTTTCTGTTTAGTGTTTGCTGGATGCTATTCATTAGCTACTCGTTTTACCAGATTTAAAACAGAATTTGCCCTGGTCTCTATGAAGCTTTAAGTTCTGACCCGTCTGTCTGGGTATTGATCCATTTTATCAGCGTTATTAGCAACTGTTGTAATAATGAAATCTCACATGGGAGGGTGTTCCCTAACTTTCTTCTTGCTGAAAATGCCAGTTGTGGAGGTACAGGGTAAGTACTGGAGTGGGTACCACGGTCAGGGCCCCAGAGCTGAAGCCCAGCTCTGCCCAGGGCTGTATCACTTTAAAGGTGAGGGGACTTTGAAGACTAAACAGATATTCCTGGGAGCTCTGTACAAAATAAAAGTAGAAAGAAAAATCGCCCCGCCAACATGCACATACCGCAGTAGGCTTCTAACAGCACACTGTCCTTGCCTGCTGAGAGCAGTTTTGTGCACAGAGTAAGTGGCCTTGGTTCTCTAGTTCTGGGCTTATCCATTAATCTGCTGTTCAGCTTTCTTACAGTTTAATCTGCATCCTGTCCCCGAGGCTAGTCATTCACTGACATCCCTTTTGCCCTTTCATTTCCCACCAATGCCCAGGTGTCATGGCCTCCTGCTCCTTTCTGTTACCACCAATTACTGCCCCCTCCTCCCTCCCAGCTTTCACCTCCTTTGGACTCCTCTCCCCTCAGGCGACAGTCTTCTAATTTCTCATGGGCATCCCTTCTTCTTTTATTCACTTGTTCCTCCCTTCTTTCCTTCCCCAGCGGCCTTCTCCTTTGAAAAACAGGCTGGACGCTTTCTAAGTCCTTTTTGACTTTTTGTTACCACCTTGTCTTTTAAAGCAGGGGTTGGCAAACTGTGGCCAAGTCCTTGGGAGCCACAGACTACTACCTGTTTTAGCGTGGCCTGTACCTCATGAGAAGAGTTGACTCATTGGAAAAGACTGATGCAGGGAGGGATTGGGGGCAGGAGGAGAAGGGGACGACAGAGGATGAGATGGCTGGATGGCATCACGGACTCGATGGACGTGAGTCTGAGTGAACTCCGGGAGATGGTGATGAACAGGGAGGCCTGGGGTGCTGTGATTCATGGGGTCGCAAAGAGTCGGACACGACTGAGTGAACTGAACTGAACTGAACTGTGAGCTAAGAATGGTTTTTCTATTTTTAAAGAATTGAAACAAAAATGAAACAAAATAAGAATATTTCTTTTGACCTGTGAAAATTATATGAAATTCAGATTTAGGGTCTATAAAGAAAGTTTGGCTGGAAGACAGCCATGCTTATTTGTTTATCTGTTTTCTGTGGCAGCTTTCGTGCCGTGCCAGCAGAGCTGAGGAGTTGCAGTAGAGACCTGGTGGTCCACGAAGCCTAAAAAATATTTACTCTTTGGGCCTTTACACAGAAAGTCTGCCTATTCTTCGTATTAAGAGTGAGAAAGGCCAGAAAATAGCCTTCCATGACGGGAATCAGCTTTGTTTACCTTTCTTTTCTTGGTGCTTACCAGAGGGCTGGATTAAAGCTAATGCTTAGTTCTAAAATTGTTTTGAGAGTCAAAACTGGAGAGGCCTTTCCTCGGGGCAAACTTTTCCTGTGAAAGTATGTCATTATCTCTGCTGTTCCTTTTGACTAAAATTTTGCCAGAAGAGATTTGTCATACCAGCGCCATTGAACCTTTTCTTTCATTTCTAAAACTATACATAAGAGAAAATGAATTAGGTAAACTGAACAGATAAAACTCCTTTGTACTCTGCACATTCACACGAGGATTTAATTTCGGCTTATCCTGTGTACTCACTCATGGTTTAGTCTCACGATGTTTAAGTATTGGGGTGATGAGATAATGTTAGCATTTAAGTACTAACCACAAAAAGAGTTGAGCAAGGTTTGCAGTCATGAGCATTTGCCTTTTGTTCCCATCCATTAGGTATTTTGTGTATTTTTTTTTCCACAACACCCCACCTTGTCTTTGTTTTCATCTCCTTTAAAGGAAATTATCATTGAAACTCAAATCTCCTGACAAGTAATGCCAAGCAAGGGTAAGAATTTCTTCCTGTTCATTCCTTGAGATAGCCATTGTGCTATTTCTGTCCATTATTCAGAAATGGGGCTGTATTGGGTTTCTCAACCTCTAAGGCATTTGTTAACAACACATTTTGGGTGTTCTGGAAGTCCTGTGGGCTCCAAAAGGCAGAAAAGGGGTTCATCAGAAATGGGAGGTAGAACAAGGAGTCTGCAGTCTATACTACAAGAGAGGGGTGACCTGTATGTGAAATTCTGAACATTTAGCAGAAACTTACAAAGAAATACCAATGAATTGAGGTCCGCCAGAGCATGCAGCACACAGGCATGATCTCTGTGGAGGGGAGGGTAGAGTAGGGAGTGCTTCTAGGATGATTTTGGGTTTCAAGGAAGGTAGTCTTTGCTTGGGCTTCCCTGCTGGCTCAGACGGTAAAGAATCCACCTGCAGTGTGGGAGACCTGGGTTCTATTCCAGGGTCAGGAAGATCCCCTGGAGGAGGGCATGGCAACCCACTCCAGTGTTCTTGCCTGGAGAATCCCATGGACAGAGGAGCCTGGCAGGCTACAGTCCATGGGGTTGCAAAGAGTCAGACACGACTGAGCGAGCAACACTAACAGTCCTTCCTTACTGGGGAAGAAACCAATCTAGACAAAGTAGATGCTGAGTGCTATCTCCTAGACCCCTTCTCAGGGTGCCTTGCTGATCATGAAACCTATGGCATTGCAAATGGAATGAGTTTTTCCCCAGTAAATCTGGCTCTTCTTCCTACTTCTAGTCTTCTCATCTATGTCATTTTTGTTTTCTGAGTTACCTCCCTGCCCTGTTTACAAAGTAAGTTCTTGAATGAGTGGGTTCTGTGAGGAGAAAGACAACACATAGACTGTTTGACTCAAAGGAAGAATTTATTTATTTATTTTGTTAAAAAACAAGACAGGTAAAAGAGGGAAGATGAGTTGGTGGATGATCTTGTTATCAAAGCATTGGATTTGGGCTTGATAGAGCTGCGGAGTGAGGCTTGAATGTGAGGAAACTGGCCTAGGGAGAGAGAAAAGCATCCCTCTAACTCCCATCTTTCCGGGCTGACTTCAGTAACTGCCCCCTATCCTCCAGATTTCCCCCCAGATTTTAGTTGTGATTAGAGACTTTAATTCCACTTCTCATCTGAACTAAGAAACTTCTTCCTGCATTGGCTTCAGGTTGTTGCTGCTGCTGGGTCCTGAGAGTGATAGGCTTTGGCGGGGGACTGAGAATCCCACATCTTACGTGGCATCTGACTGTGGCTTAACTTGACATGACCCTGAAGTTTCCCTTGTGAGAGGGAAATGTCTCCACCTGTCCTTTGATTCCTTTTCAGGGTCTTCATGACTCCAGGCTTCTTAAAGCATGATTGACTTTGTCCTACCGTTCCTTCCATCCTTCCTCTACCCCTGCAAAACAAACGAGCAAACAGAAACCCACAGCTCTCCTCAGGCCAGCACACTTTATTCGTGCTGACCTTGGTGGCCTGCAGACGGGGACGCAGCTGTTGGTCTTTCGCGTTGTTGATGGTTCTCTGCAGGGCCTTGAGAGTGGTGGCCCTGGACAAACAGGATAACCTCACGCACCCTGAGGTCACTGGCTTTTCTATACTGCGGACCATTCGGATTTGGTAAACTGGTGCTGGAGAAGACTCTTGAGAGTCCCTTGGAAAACAGGGAGATCAAACCAGTCAGTCCTAAAGAAATCAACCCTGACTATTCATGGAAGGACTGACGCTAAGGCTAAAGCTTCAATACTTTGGCTACCTGATGTGAAGAGCCAACTCATTGGAAAAGACCCTGATGCTGGGAAAGATTGAGGGCAGGAGGAGAAGGGGGTGACAGAGGATGAGATGGTTGGATGCTATCACTGACTCAACGGACATGAGTTTGGGCCAACTCCTGGAGACAGTGAAGGAAGACAGGGAAGCCTGGCTGCAGCCGATGAGGTTGCCAAGAGCTGGACATGACTTAGCGACTGAACAATAACAACAAATTCTGATTCATTCCACAAATGGGTTAAATTATTTGCACTGTTTTGTTCAACTCAGGAAAGAAAAGCGTAGACATTTTAATTGTTTTAGAAAGTGTTTCACACCTGCTGCAGACTCCCAGGGCCATCCAAATGCAGATTTTCACTCCAAGGTTGCTGGCTGCATGCTGTTTCTTGAGAGCAGAAGTGAAAACAGCCCTGGACAAAAAGGCAGTTTTGCTTTAGAAAGCGAAGGAGAGCACATACGCTGCCTCTAAATATGCCACTTTGGCATGTGGATTGTTTTGAGCTGAAGGCAGTCAAGACCCAGCAGACGCAAGAAGAACTTGTACCTCTCCCTTAACTACCTAAAAGAATTTAGACAGGAGGCCTGGCTCAGAAGGAGAGCTATTATTAGAGATTAGTTTTTTATCTGAATGATCTTATCTGTTTGGCAGGGCAAATATCTTATTTACTAAACATCTGATCTTCTTGTGAATTCATCTGTCCACTGAAATACTCTCTTCCCCTTTGAAGCCCCAGACCCCTATCCCATTCCTTAGCTCAGGATTGTACATAAGGCTCAATCTCCCTACTCTTCCTTGGGTTTCATATTTTTACTGGGCTCCTGTACATATAAAATTAAATTTCTTTTTCTCCTGTTAATCTTAGATCACTTTAATTATTAGGCCAGCCAAAGAACCTAGAAAGGAAGAAGGAAAAATTTTTTCCTCCTCTACAAAAGTAAGAAAACAGGTGCTGTGAAGAAAACAGATGCCAATTAGGTATTACTTCCCACCCCCACCCCCCCAGCCCCGCCAAGGTCCTTTTAATTTAAAGAACATTTGAGATAACAAAGACTTACTGTATAGCGCATGGAACTATATTCAATATATTGTAATAACTTATAATGGAAAAGAATATGAAGCTGTACACCTGAAACTAGAACAATATTGTGAATCAACTATAGCTTTANCCATGAAAATATCTTACATATCCATAGTCCATTGCCCAAACCAGGAAGTTGACATTGATTTAATACCATTAACTCAAATACAGACCTTATTGGGATAGTTTTTACATTCACTCTGCACATGTGTATAGTTCTATGAAATCCTGTCACACGTGTAGATAGATTTGTGTAAGCTTTTGATTTTTAATGCATACTTATCCTGAAATTATTTTGTGCCTTTGTGTGAATAATTAGTAGTAGCAGAACAGCAAAACTGGAAATGATTAATCTGGAAATCTCAATTTAATATTCTTAATTAAAAGACTTCTGGATTAGGAAGTAGAAGGGCAGGCTCTATTGATAATCCCAGCTCTCCAATTGGAGAAGAAATGAAGAAGCTACATCAAACAGAAATCTTGATTTCCCATGGTTTCAGCCAGAAACCTAGAACTCATCCTTCTTTTGTCTTTCTCTGCACCAAATGTCCTCTCCACCGTCTATCCTGTGAGCATGCCTTCTGAAATATCCCCCAAATCTGCCTGTTAGTCTCCTTCCCTTGTTGGGATGACTGCAGTAGCCTCCCTGTACAATCCATTTTCCGCACAGCAGCCATAACCGTCTTAAAAATATAAACCAGGTTATGTTGTTCCTCGGTGTAAACCCTCCTCCAGTGGCGTCCCATTGGCCTGGGAATCCGATGGAGCTCCTCCCCAGAGCCATGAGACCCCTGTGGTCTGCTTCTCCCATTCCGTTGGCGTTTTCCACCTTCTTAGCGTGCCCCAGCCACCCAGGCCTCCCTCTGTTGTCTCTCCAGTTGGCCACCATAGTCCTTCTGATAGTCTTTGTTCCAGCACTTCTCTTGGTTGGATGTGCCTGGTTCCTAGTTTTGCTCTGATACCTTGCTCCTTCTGGTCATTTAGGTGTCAGTCCAAAGTAGACACTTCCCAAGTCACTTTCTATCATATCATCCTGTTTTATTTCCTCCATCACATCTAACATGATCTCAAACTATCTTCTGCACTTGACTGGACTTGTTTTTACTTGAAAAGTGAGGTTGCCATAACTTCTGGGTAACCTTCAATCCTGGAGCTTAGGACAGTGCCTACCCCATAGAGAGCATCAATAATTATATTTTGAGTAGATGCATTAAAGCACCAGGTAATCGCGGAGGTTTTTAACATTGAAAAAAAAAATATTTGGGACTCTTGAGAACATTGTGATTGAATTCCTGTATACTGTGGATTCTCTTTATGTACCCATGTGTTAATAGCAGATCTTCTTCTGAAGCAGAACCATGTTAAATGGAAAGATAAGTCTTTTGTCCCCTGGTAACAGGCTCCTGTTTGCCTGAACATGTCAGACAGACTACCTTAATCCTTTGAAGTAGTAAAATTGAAATCTTCTGCACTTGATTGGACTTGTTTTTACTTGAAAAGTGAGGTTGCCATAACTTCTGGGTAACCTTCAATCCTGGAGCTTAGGACAGTGCCTACCCCATAGAGAGCATCAATAATTATATTTTGAGTAGATGCATTAAAGCACCAGGTAATCGCGGAGGTTTTTAACATTGAAAAAAAAAATATTTGGGACTCTTGAGAACATTGTGATTGAATTCCTGTATACTGTGGATTCTCTTTATGTACCCATGTGTTAATAGCAGATCTTCTTCTGAAGCAGAACCATGTTAAATGGAAAGATAAGTCTTTTGTCCCCTGGTAACAGGCTCCTGTTTGCCTGAACATGTCAGACAGACTACCTTAATCCTTTGAAGTAGTAAAATTGAAATACATTGACTTCCCCCATCAACTGAGTTTTTTGCATCAGAGAAGACCATTGAGCAGGTTTTTATACAGAAGGTGCAAGAAACTTAGTATCATGTGGTTTGACATTTAGGCAAACTTGCTTTCATTATTTAGTTTCGGTTGAACACATCCCTTTTCTTTTGAATTTAACATGTAAGTAATGACTCCCCACCGAGAAGGCAATGACACCCAACTCCAGTACTCTTGCCTGGAAAATCCCATGGACGGAGGAGCCTGGTAGGCTGCAGTCCATGGGGTCGCTAGGAGTTGGACACGACTTCACTTTCACTTTCACTTTTCACTTTCATGTATTGGAGAAGGAAATGGTAACCCACTCCAGTGTTCCTGTCTGGAGAATCCCAGGGACAGGGGAGCCTGGTGGGCTGCTGTATGGGGTCGCACAGAGTCGAACACGACTGAAGCGACTTAGCAGCAGCAACAATGACTCCCCAAACTGGGAGACATGGAGCCGCTACTGTTCTGGCTTAAATGGAAGGAACAGAATTTATATCCTTTGCCTCATTTCTTAAATTTCCATTTAACTTCCATTTATTGATTGTCAGGGTCGTATAACCAAATATTTCTCTATTTTACTTTTAATGGTATTTCCAGCCACTTGTGCCTTTTAAGCAGTTTTAGAAATGTGATACAATGTAGGAATATAAATACATATGTTTTTAGACATGTTATGCTGAATTAGTGATTTACTATAAAGTAGTGATTTACTGCTGCTGAAAGAATGGTTTCTATGTGAGAGAAATGGTTAGTTTGTCACTAACTGTGTTTTATTAGAGGTTAATACATTTTTTCTTCTCTAATTAAATTCTAGTATTCTTTTTTGAAAAAAATGCTTGTACCTGTATAGCTTCCAGTAATGTAATTGTTGATTTTTTGGTTCCTTCTGTTGTGTTTTTATTGTTGTTATGGCTAATGAATTAATTTCCAAACAAATATATACTTTTAAACCTGGAAGATGATTTTATCTCTTAAGAGCATTTTGTCATTGTTATGCCCCTAGCTTATAGGGTGTTTTCTTGAGAATTCATTTTCTTCTTGTTGATTTTTTAAAATGGCGTACTCATGGTGAGTGTGAATTCATATTATGAAAAATGTGAGGATGGGATATGATTAGACGTAATTCAAAGTAGTAGTTTATATGAAAAATCAAAACTCTAAAGCATTTATTACCAAAATTTGTTCTTTTTGTGTTACCTTCCACCCCAGGTCCTCTTAATGGTTCTGTGTTTTTGGTGAGCCAAACATGATTTGAAGAAGATAATGGGGGAGAGGGAGGTGTCAGAAAGGTTTCAAGTGAGCAGGCTGCTTTTCCAAGAGCCTCTCACTTGGCAGGGTCTGAAATGACTGTTTTGGGGAAGAAGTGATATTTACACTGAGGCGGTAAAAATGCCTGCCTGTTTTGAGGAGCTTTTGCTTTCATAATAGAACTTCACTATGCAAGCAAAAGGATGTTTTAAAGGAGAGAACCATTTGCAATTGAATGTTTTCCATTCAAGTAGAATCTGACAGAGAATAATTTTCATAAATCCTTAGTGCTGCATGCAATCATAGCTTAAGAGTTGGATCTTTTTTTTTTCCTTTTCTTTGTGACCGTGCCGTAAGGTTTGCAGGAGCTTAGTTCCGTGGACTTGGGTTTGAACCTGGGCCCCTACAGTGGAAACATGGAGTCCTGACCACTGTGCCACCCGGGAATTTTTGGATCTTTTTATCTTTATGATAGAATTGTACATTTCATTTCTAATCCCCACCCGTGTTTTTAAGTAGTGTAATAAAGTAGTGTTTTAAGCAGTGTTTTCTTGCCTGCAGCATGACTGAGTGAAACTATGCATGATTTTCCCAATGGTGTAATTCTGTGATCTGTATAATCCAGTGTATGGCAATGGCTTTTGCACTGGATAATTTTCAGGTGATTTTTGTTGACCTGCAGTCTTATTAAGTAAGATTGATTCAGGGTACTCATTCAAAGTTACCTAATTTGTGTTCTTCATATCCTAAAAATCAAATATCTGAGCAGAGCAATTAGGACAAATCTTGGACTGAACGTATCTGTCACTTTAATAAAAAAATCAGTGGAGGGGCACTCTGAGAGTAGTGATGTGCTATGATGATTCTTTAAAAAATCTACTGCTATATAACAAGCTACCCCCAAACTTGGCAGATTCCATCAGCTGTTTTATTTTGAAGGTTAGGGATTCAGGAAGGGCTCAGCTGAGTGGTTTGTCTCTGATATGCATGCTGTCAGTTGAGGTGGCTGGAGCTGGAGGATCTGCTTCTCAGATAGCTTTTTCACTCCTGCATCTGGTGCCTGGGCTGGGATGGCTGACGGTCGGTGCTGGCTTTTGGCAGGGGGCTTGGTTGGGGGCTGTTAGTCTCAGCACTGCAACGTGGTTCTCCAGGTACTTGGGTTACTCACAACATGGCAGCTGGGTGTTTAGAGGGAGCATTTCCAAAAGGTGTGGGTGGAAACTTTAAGGGTCAAGCCTTCTTATGACATGTCCCTCTAAGTCCCAGAATGTCACTTTCCCTGCATTTGATTGGTTAAGTCACTAAGAACAACTCAGATTCAGAGTGAGGGGAGTTACCCTTCATCTTTCAGTGGGAGAAGAAGCAAAAAATTTGAGGCTGTGTTTAATAGCCGATGATGGAATCACATCAGGATGGTATTTATTTAATTGCAATTAATGCCTCTCCTAAGGTTGATATGGCTTAAAGTATAAATACTAATGAGTAGTTCCATGTACTGGGACCACTATTCTAAGTGATGCAGTCTTCATTTAAAGAAAAACTCTGATGTCATTCATTCTAGACATTTAATGCCCTAAAAGTGGCATGACTCTAATCTCATAATATCTAGAAAGATGTCAGTCCTCTGAGTCATTGGGCAAACTAGCTTGTCGAAACAGTTCAAAGGAATCATAGATCTTACAGCTGGAAATGACTCTAAGGGATTACATCATCATTATCACCTTCCAAAGAGATTTATTGAGTTCCACTGGGTGCCAGGCCCTAGGAATGTAGAGGAGAATATGACATAATTCTTGTCCTTGAGACATAGTTGAGAAAATAGGACTGGTGCATAAGAGATGAATAGAAATCCATAGACTGAGTGGCAATTGTAAGTACAAGTGAAATGTGTACAAGAAGTGATCAGTAGAGGCTGTTGGGGCTGGAAAAGGGGGTAAGAAGAAAGGCTTCCCATCCCAATGAAAACAGAATCCATTACCTGCAAGTCCGTATGTGACTTGGTTCCCTGCTTCCTCTCAGCTCCTTTTCTGCCTCTCTTGTCCTCACTCACTGGCCTCCTTCCTTGAATATGCAGGCATTTTAGGACCTTTCTATTTGCATGTTTTTCTATCTGGAATGCTCTTTCCCAAGATATTCTGATGGTTTCTTTTATCAGTACAATCAGATCTCTGGGCTAATGTGTTTTTCTCAAGTCTTCTCTGACTACCTACCCTGTCTACTTCCTATCCTTCATCATTGTTTGTCTCCACAAATGCAGGGCTGTTGTCTGCCTTGTTTATTATTGTATCCTCAACACCAAGAACAATGCCCAGCAAGTGGCTGGTGCCCAATAAAAAAAAAATAATTGAATGAATAAATGAGTAAGTAAATGGAGAACCTTGAAACAGCAGAAGGACTTAAAGTGAAGAACAGATGATGTGGCTGGCTAACTGCAGGATACAGTGAAAGAGGAATGAAAGTGTGCATGGTACATTCATGAATCATCAATTCATCAATTTCAGTACGCTGACATCAGAGGTTGTCGTTTTACAACCTTGGGTCCTTCAGACCACCCTCTTCTTAGTTCCATGTGATAAGCACTAAATGAGGGCTTATACAGGGAGCAATTTATTTGACTAGAATGGCTGGGGCATACCTGGTCTCTGTTGTAGGTGAACTTGCCATTCCTGAAAAATACTCTGTACTATACCACATCTTTGTCTTCGCTCCTATTTCTTTCTGCAATATTCTGTGTTTTGTCTTGACATTGAAATTCCGTGTGAATGATCCATTTCCTCCATTGTACTTAATATTTACATGACTTGATTATCACATAAGGACATTCTATTTCCACTGGAAGTATTTGTTTCTTTCACTTGAATATAAACTTTTAGAGGGTAGAGCCTGGGTCTAGTTCATCTTTTATTTCCCCATACAGTACATCAGTTCAGTTCAGTTGCTTAGTCATGTCCGACTCTTTGCGATTCCATGGACTGCAGCAAGCCAGGCTTTCCTGTCCATCACCAGCTCCTGGAGCTTACTCAAACTCTTGTCCATTGAGTCAGTGATGCCACCCAACCATCTCATCCTCTGTCATTTCCTTCTTCTCCGGCCTTCAGTCTTTCCCAGCATCAGGGTCTTTTCCAGTGAGTCTGTTCTTCGCATCAGGTGGCCAAAGTATTGGAGCTTTAGCTTTAGCATCAGTCCTTCCAATGAATATTCAGGACTGATTTCCTTCAGGATGGACTGGTTGGATCTCCTTGTAGTCCAAGGGACTCTTAAGAGTCTTCTTCAACACCACAGTTCAAAAACATCAATTCTTTGGTGCTCAGAGCTTTCTTTATGGTACAACTCTCATATCCATACATGACTACTGGAAAAACCATAGCTTTGACTAGATGGACCTTCGTTGGCAAAGTAATGTCTCTGCTTTTTAATATACTGTCTAGGTTGGTCATGGATATTCTTCCAAGGAGCAAGCGTCCTTTAATTTCATGGCTGCAGTCATCATCCGTAGTGATTTTGGAGCACAAAAAAGTAAGGTCTATCACTCTTTCCATTGTTTCCCCATCTATTTGCCATGAAGTGATGGGACCGGATGCCATGATCTTAGTTTTCTAAATGTTGAGTTTTAAGCTAACTTTTTCATTCTCTTTCACTTTCATCAAGCTCTTTAGGTCTTCTTCACTTTCTGCCATAAGGGTGGTGTCATCTGCATATCTGAGGTTATTGATATTTCTCTTGGCAATCTTGATTCCAGCTTGTGTTTCTTCCAGCCCAGCGTTTCTCATGATGCACTCTGCATATAAGTTAAATAAGCAGAGTGACAATATACGGCTTTGACGTACTCCTTTCCCAATTTGGAACCAGTCTGGTGTTCCATGTCCAGTTCTAACTGTTGCTTCCTGACCTGCATACAGATTTCTCAAGAGGCAGGTCAGGTGGTCTGCTATTCACATCTGTTTAAGAATTTTCTGCAGTTTGTTGTGATCCACACAGTCAAAAGTTTGGCATAGTCAATAAAGCAGAATTAGATGCTTTTCTGAAACTCTCTTGCTTTTTCCATGATCCAGCAGATGTTGGCAATTTGATCTCTGGTTCCTCTGCCTTTTCTAAAACCAGCTTGAACATCAGGGAGTTCACTGTTCATGTACTCTGTTGAAGCCTGGCTTGGAGAATTTTGACCATTACTTTGGTAGCGTGTGAGATGAGTGCAATTGTGCGGTAGTTTGAGCATTCTTTGGCATTGCCTTTCTTTGGGATTGGAATGAAAACTGACCTTTTCCAGTCCCGTGGCCACTGCTGAGTTTTCCAAATTTGCTGGCCTATTGAGTGCAGCACTTTCACAGCATCAACTTTTAGGATTTGAAACAGCTCAACTGGAATTCCATCACCTCCACTAGCTTTATTTGTAGTGATGCTTCCTAAGGCCCACTAGACTTCACATTCCTAGATGTCTGGCTCTAGGTGAGTGATCACATCATCGTGGTTATCTGGGTCATGAAGATCTTTTTTGTACAGTTCTTCTGTGTATTCTTGCTACCTCTTCTTATAATCTTCTGCTTCTGTTAGGTCCATGCCATTTCTGTCCTTTATTGTGCCCATCTTTAATTATGTATACAGTACACAATAGATTCTTAAATAAAAACATTAGTTTTAATTAAATAGAGAAACTAGAGTCCTTATGTAAAACAAATAACGTATGCCTAAAAATCAGAAGAAGCAATGCCAAATTCCCAAGGAAACTAAATAATAATGAGTTATTTTCATCCATGGATTTTTCTGGTTGTTTTGATCTGTTTAACTTCCTCAGATTGCATTCATGATTTGCAAAGGGCCCATAGGATCAACAGTTTACATGTTATATGTTTTATTTCATTATCTCTTGCTGCATAATACAGCACCATAAAATACAGTAGCTTCAAACAATGACAGTCTTTCTCACAATTTGTGAGTTGACCAGGCTCAGCTGGGTTGTTGTTTTGTTCCACGTGGTATTGGCTAGTGTCATCTGTATACTATATGCTTTTGGTTTCAGAGCTTGGCTGGGACTGGTATTGGCTACAGAAGGCACGCCTTTGTTCTTCTCAACGAGGCCTCATTTCCTCTGGTTTCTAGGCCAGCCTCCTTATAGCATGGTGGCTGAATTCCCAGCATGTGGAGATGGAGGTGGCCTCTTTTTTTGAGGCCTAGATCTGGACCTGGCACATCATCACTTCCACCACATTTTGTTGCTCGACGTGAGCCACAAATTCAAAGAGAGAGGAAGTAAATGTCATTCCTCAATGGAATGGGGAGCATGCATATTCAGGGATGGGAGAAATTATTAATGGCATTGTTTACAGGCAATATACATCAGCATGCTTAGATATTCATTAATGTTTTCTTTTCAGTGGGAAGTAGAATGATGTTAGTCAACTCCCAAGCCTCTGAGTTTGATTCGAAATGTTCAGTTTTGAGTTGTGAATAGTTTATAGAGATAAGTGCTGTGAATATTTTGGGCATAATTGAGTAGTTGCTGAAGATGATTACTGACTGTGTTGACCTCGTTTTCTGCTCTACTTATCTATATTGTATTGTACATGTTCTCTTGGTTTGAGTGGAGGTTGGAATCAGTGGCCAAAAGATCTGAAAAGTGGCCCTGAACTCTTCTCTGGTTCTCAGTATAACTTAGAGCAAGTGACTCTAGCAGCAGGACAGGTAAGCACAGACCACAAAGCAGAAGCTGATATTTAATGTTAACAGATGGCAGAGGAAAACTTGAGGTACTCAGCTGTTTGGCCTCCAGTTTCTCTCTCCTAACTGGCTTCTTTGATTCCATTTTTTTCCACAGCATCCAGAGATCTTTTTAAAAATATGTAAATCAGATCATGTCATTCTCCAGCTTAAAATATCCCAGTGGGTTTCCTTGTACTTTAATAAAATACAGACTCATCATAAATTGGCTGCTGTACCCACCTCTTCAACTTCCCCTCCTATGACTCTTCTCCCCTGCTTTATGGTTTAGCAACATTTTGTCTTTTTTTCTATGCCTGGAGTCTCCCAGGTTCATTCTCCATGTCCATCCCATCTTAGGACCTTTACACGTGCTGTTCCGTCTTTCTGGAACACTCTTTCTCTAGATCTCTGTGTGGCTAGTTCCAGATGAGCTGAGAGACCTGTCCTGACTGGGAGTACCCCAGGCCTTCTCACTCCCAATTTATCCATTCTTTTCTTTCTAGCACTGAACCTGTTTCTGTTTTCTCAAGTATGGGGCTCCTCAGAAACTAGTGACCTAGAAAGTCCAATTATAAAAATTCTTGTAAGAAAGAGGGAGGAGGTATCAAGTTTACCTAACACCTGAGTGCTAGTATGCCAGGTGCCAAAGTTTTAGTAGAATTTATATCACTCCTGATGAGTTGTGTAATTATGGAGCTTTTTGTGAGAAATTCGGAACAGAGCTTTAGCATCAAGCAACCAGGCAGTCCTTAAGTAGAAGGGAAACTCCTCAGTAATCCTGGGACCTGGTCAGTTCAGCTCAGTCACTCAGTCGTGTCCAGCTCTGTGTGACCCCATGGACTGCAGCACACCAGGCCTCCCTGTCCATCACCAACTCTTGGAGTTTACTCAAACTCATGTCCATTGAGTCAGTGATGCCATCCAACCATCTCATCCTCTGTCGTCCCCTTCTCCTCCCGCTTTCAATCTTTCCCAGCGTGAGGGTCTTTTCAAATGAGACTGTTGTTTGCATCAGGTGGTCAAAGTATTGGAGTTTCAGCTTCAGCATCTGTCCTTCCAATGAATATTCAGGACTGATTTTCTTCAGGATGGACTGGTTGGATCTCCTTGCAGTCCAAGGGACTCTCAAGAGTTTTCTCCAACACCACAGTTCAAATGCATCAATTTTTCGGTGCTCAGCTTTCTTTATAGTCCAACTCTCACATCCATACATGACTACTGGGAAAACCATAGCTTTGACTAGATGGACCTTTGTTGGCAAAGTAATATCTCTGCATATGCTGTCTAGGTTGGTCATAGCTTTTCTTCCAAGGAGCAAGAATCTTTTAATTTCATGGCTGTAGTCACAATCTGCAGTGATTTTGGAGGCCCCCCCCCCCAAAATAAGGTCTCTCACTATATCCATTATTTCCCCATCTATTTGCCATGAAGTGATGGGACCAGATGCCATGATCTTAGTTTTCTGAATGTTGATTTTTAAGCCAGTTTTTCCACTCTCCTCTTTCACTTTCATCAAGAGGTTCTTTAGTTCTTCTTCACTTTCTGCCATAAGGGTAGTGTCATCTGCATATCTGAGGTTATTGACATTTCTCCCAGCAGTCTTGATTCCATCCAGCCTGGCATCCAGCAGGCTTCATCCAGCCTGGCATTTCGCATGATGTACTCTGCGTGTAAGTTAAATAAGCAGGGTGACAATGTACAGCTTGGTATGTAAGAGTGAATTTGAATCCTAAGTTAATGATCCACCTCAGATGACTATTGTAAATAAAGACATCTGAAGTTGGTTAACTTCAAAAAATAAAAAAATGAAAGTGAGGTTGATAATAACAGAATATACTTCACAAAGCTGTAATGAGGATTCATAAGTTAGTATTTAGAAGGATATCTCACACAGGGTGGGCTTTCCTGATAGCTCAGTTGATAAAGAATTGGCCTGTGATGTGAGAGACCCCGGTTCAATTTCTAGATTGGGAACATCTGCTGGAGAAGGGATAGGCTACCCACTCCAATCTTCTTGGGCTTCCCTGTGGCTCAGCTGGTAAAGAATCTGCCTGCCATGTGGGAGACCTGGGTTCAGTCTCTGGGTTGGGAAGATTCCCTGGAGAAGGGAACAGCTACCCACTCCAGTATTCTGGCCTGGAGAATTCCATGGACTGTATAGTCCATGGGGTCTCAAAGAGTCGGACGTGACCGAGAGGCTTTCACTTTCCCTTCCTTGCACAAATGTGAGCTGTGTTATTATATCATGTTTTACTACCTGAAGTTGTCCTGCTCATTTATTTTCTTTCATCCAGCTCTAGATTGTAATCTCTTTGCAAGCAGGGACTGATTTTGCCTATCTTGTTCATATCCCATTCGTATTCCCATTGTGTTGGCATATATAGTGTTTCTTTAGCATGTATCTGTAAAATGAGTAAATCAAAGACAGAATGGTCATCCTGAACAGGTCAGTAAAATTCATGGTAACATACAATTAAAGCTTGAGAAAGTAAAGTGGATTGTAAGAGATTATTTAGTTGTTCAAAATGAGTGTAAGATATTTGGATCCAGGAAGAATTGTATTTTGGTAATTTTAACTGGAGATATTGTTTTATTTCTATGGAATTTTGAAAAGTGGAGAAATGTCAGAATTATGAAGGAAGGTAAATGCAATCCTGATTTTCAGTAGTGAGGAGTATGGGTTCAAAAACCATAGACTTGGTAATGCTATGGTGATACAGCGGTTAGGACTCCACACTTCCACTGCAGGGGGCACGACGTCAGCCCCTGGTCGGGGAACTAAGATTCTCATGCCACATGGCACAGCCAAAAAATAATATAAAAATATTAAAAACAATCAAACCATAGACTGAGAAGGAGCTTTATGCTATTTGAGGGCAGAGTTCTAGAATGGATTATTGAAAGGATGATTTTTGGATGCTTAACAGTGTTGCTTAGTGGCAAAGTGGAACTCTGTTTAAGAAAAGAGGCCTAGAAAAATAAACTGATTTTTTTTCAAGTCACTTCTTAGTTTGGTGGCAGAATCAAAATGAAAATAAAGACCCCCTGATTCTGTTCCAAGGGTGTTTTCAAACTGGGATCTTAGAACTTCTCAGATTCTATGTGCCATAGAGACTTTTTTGTATAATTTTATTTTGAGGATAAACTGAAAAAAAAAAAAAAGAGGCACTTTTAAAGACAGTTAGTTTCTTAGTTGGGGAACATTGACCCCTGGAAGTTCAAGGACATAGCCACAAAGGTCCATGAGATTTGATTCTCCTTCCCAGTCCTTTAAAAGAGATCTGTATAGTACTCTAGGTCAAGAAACTTGTCACTGTGACATTTTGCCAGTTTATCTGATTAACCAAACACTGTATGTTGTCCATCTATAAGAAACAGCACATTCTTCCCTCAGACCTATGCTTTCCTATATGGCAGCCTCCACTGTGTGTGGCTGTTGAATAATGAAAATGTGACTGCTCCAAACTGGTATGTCCTGTAGTGGAAAAGTGTGTCTTGAATTTCAAATACCTAGTACCAAAAGAAAAAAAAAGTAAAATATCTCATAATTATTTACATTATTCTGAGTATCTGTTGAAGTGAAAAGATTTTTGATAAATTGGGCTACCTAAAATATATTATCAAGATTAATTATACTTCATTTTTCTTTAAAAAATGTGACTGCTGGATCAACATAAAATTTTATGTATGTAGCGTGCATTGTTGGATGGTGCTGCGTTAGAACCTGTTGTGAACTAGTATGCAGATGAGGTGATATGACAGCTGCTTTCGTCCATTTGGATAGTTCTCATTCATAGAAGAGATTCTCTCTGTTGTATATTTCTCAGAAGGTGGGAGGAAGACAAATAGCTGGAAATGTCAGGTTAATATGAGAAGGCTGTTTCTAAAGTTGTCCACATATGGTTATGGGCTTCTTCTATATGTAGCAAATCCGTCATCATTGTTATATCCCTCATGCATTATTCAAGCAGCAGCTAAGTTGCGGCTTGAAAGATTATTTAGAGAGCTCAGGTGGTTAAAATGAATTTCCTTCCCAACCCTGAGATTCTGATCCTGAAATGAAATCAGGCCAAGGGCTGGTTTTATAGAAATATGAAATAGATGGATTCTGTGGGCAGGGAAGAAAACAAAATTTCCTTCACTCTTTGTGTCCTTTTTTAATTTAAACTCTCATTTGAATGTTTTTTAGTTGAGGAGCTTTGCATTCTTGGTTACAGACAAACATTTGATTCTGTGAATCTGGTGAGTAGTGCATCGGTTGGGAACGTGCTTGCCAACAAGTCAAGCAAATGGACAAAATCCACCAAACTGACAATGGCAAAGTGAGTCGAGATCCCTTTAAATTGTTTAACAGGAAGTCTGGAAGTCAGCTGCTTCTGGCATTGGTTCATTGGCTCAAAGGCCTCAGGGCGAGTGTCTCTGTCATTGGTTCATTGGCTCAAAGGCATCTGGGTGAGTTCTTTGCATTCTTGGTTACAGACAAACATTTGATTCTGTGAATCTGGTGAGTAGTGCATCGGTTGGGAACGTGCTTGCCAACAAGTCAAGCAAATGGACAAAATCCACCAAACTGACAATGGCAAAGTGAGTCGAGATCCCTTTAAATTGTTTAACAGGAAGTCTGGAAGTCAGCTGCTTCTGGCATTGGTTCATTGGCTCAAAGGCCTCAGGGCGAGTGTCTCTGTCATTGGTTCATTGGCTCAAAGGCATCTGGGTGAGTCTCTGTTCTTCTCTTGGCTTCTCTTTTTCTTCCGGGAGCAAGATGCCTGCCGCTACCAATAGGGCAGCTATAAGACAGGAAGCTAGGGGAAGGAGTAGCTCCTGATGCACCTGTCACTTTTATCAGGAAAACCAGTAGTCTTTTCAGAAATTACCAGCACACTTCCTCTTTTGTTTCATTGGCTGAAACAGTCATGTGGCCACTCCTCGCTGCAAGCAAATGTTTTTGTTGCCCTAGCCTCTAGAATGGAGACAGTACAAGAGAAGAAGGTTGGGGATGGTGGTTGAGTTAGCCTGAAGAGCAGAGTCTGCCACATATTAGCCTCATGTGTGACTGAGGGCGCCACTCCCAAGTCAACAACTCCTTTTAAAAGATGGGAGAGACTTCCCTGGTGGTCCATTGGCTAAGACTCCACACTCCCAATGCAGGGGGCCCAGGTTTGACACCTGCTTAGAGAACTAGATCCCACATGCCACAACTAAAAGATCCTGCATGCTGCTACTAAGACCTGGCACAGCCAAATAAATAAATAAAAATAAATAAATATTAAAAAAAAAAGAAAACTGAGGACCAGAGAAGTTGACATCTTTGATTCTGATATAAAACATGGGTTCAATCCCCAGGTTGGGAAGATCCCCTGGGGGAGGAAATGGTGACCTACTCCAGTATTGTTGCCTGAAAAACCCCATGGTCAGAGGAGCCTGATGGACTGGAGTCCTTGGGGTTGCAGAGTTGGACATGACTGCACGACTAAGCACATAAATTACTTGTTCAGTTCAGTTCGGTTGCTCAGTCGTGTTCGACTCTTTGTGACCCCTCGAACTGCAGCATATCAGGCCTCCTTGTCCATCACCAACTCCTGGAGTCCACCCAAACTCATATCCATCAAGCCAGTGATGTTATCCAACCACCTCATCCTCTGTTGCCCCCTTCTCCTCCTGCCCCCAATCTTTCCCAGCATCAGTGTCTTTTCAAATGAGTCAGCTCTTTGCATCTCACTTTGCCCTTCTACCTTACAAACTTCACTAGCAAGGAAAGCATATTCCCCAGTGATAGGGCACATTGGATATAACTGTCACTATCTTGGATCCTTTTAACGTAGGTTTAGACATTTTGTTTTATTGCAAAGAAATTTTGAGTAAATGGTTGTAAAACTTGTAAGGGACAGCCTTATAATTTTTACATTCATCTCCCGTTTTGTTTTATTTCCTTATCAGTGTTCCCTGTGGTTCTTTTTTAAACCAATGGCCCATTACATGTATCAGTGAAATGTATGTCTAAGAGTAAAATAGCTTTAAGCCACCATGGTTACTGGCAGTGTTCAGCTGAATTTCTGATTGTCATTCACTGCTTCACATACTCCTTAGATATGCAGTTGCAGAATCTAAAAGGGTTCTGGTTTGAAGGAAAAAAAAGTACTATTGATGGATTGTAAAAATGAAAATTGAACCAGTTACCACTACCCTTCTAAAGGCTCAAGACTCCCCACCTCCCCTGCACCCTGCCCCACTGCTCTCAGCAAAATCCCCTGTGAACTATACTTTGGGAAATGATGGTGGTGGCAGTGTTGTGATGGAATTTGTGAGAGCAAGGAAATGGAAGGTTGGACATATATAAGAAAAGCAAGTTTTGATGAAGAGGAGAATTGACCTGTGGAGTATTGTCAGGCAAAATGAGATTAGTGTGTAATAATGGAAATAATTTGATATATGAAATAGTAAGAGTCCATTGTGGGTTGAGAAGTTGGGGACATTTACTTTGACCATTTAGTGGGCAGAGAATTTGAATAGGGAACTAGCTCTGTGTGGAATGCTTCCTCTGTCTCTTCATTGTTGGGTTTCTATATACCTCTGTCTTAACCTCTTGATGATGTAGGTATTTCCCCCATTTTGCAAAGAAAGAAGTTCAGAGAGATGAACTTTTCCAGTGGTTGAAAACTAATACATCATGGTGCTGTTATTGAAACCCAAGGCTGACTCCAAGACCTGTGCTGTCCTATTGAGTTCATCTGAATGTTTGCAAAATCTGCAGCTCTGATTGTTTTTGTGGTTAATGTTCTTGAACTGCCAACAAGTAGATGGTTTAGCTATCTAATGAGTTGAGCCTCTTTAACTTTGTTAGGTCTCATTAGAGACCATCTATTATTTATTTGGGACAATCAATGCATTTTTACATTTAACTACATATTTGATTTTTCTCAGGTCTTACTTTTTGTATTAGTGAACCAAACTTTACTAGTACCCTTTTTTTGGAGGGGTACTTGTCTTATCAGAGAAAAACCTTATTCAGGTAAACAAATGCATGCCATGACAATAAAGAACTATATAAGTTATTATTTTTCCCCGTTCTTTTCTGCCGTGCATCTTACCAGGTAGAAGTTTGGTTTTCATAGCAAGAAAGAACAAGTAACAACTTTGTGAACTGTGGCATTTGAGATTAGACTGATAAGACAGTGACCTACAGCACACTAGTTAACCAAAAGGAATAGAATAGAGCTGCCGCCGAAGAAGACAGAGGAAGGTCTGTTGTAGCTGAGAGTACTCTGGCATTTGGCCATCACAGTGTCATGATAACATGAAGAAGCAGGAACCTTGGAATTGCTTTCCTTTATATTCCTTTCCTGGATAATTACCAACCATCCTCAGATTTTGAAAAGTCCTTTTATTTTGTGATTGCATCTTTCAGCAACAACTCTTATTATCCTGTTATGCAATTTGTCTCATTTATGATGCTCAGGTGGGAAAACTTTCAGCCGCAGTAATCGTAAAGATCACCATGATTGAGCATTTTGTGGCGCTTTCACTTGTTTTGATGTTGAGCAGGTAGGGTTCAGGGCAGGTGAATTCTTTCCAGATGCGTTTTTAATGACTGAATAAGTCCCTGGGGTCTCTTCAGGATAGCCCAAGAGACTGTGTGTTCTTGCCCCCTTCATGCACATGCAGCTTCCTGAGGTCACTCTGGAGAGGGCTCTGTGGTGTGGGATAATTCCACGGTTCATACTGAACCAAGGAGGATGGGTAAGTAGTCTTCCAAGCAGCGAATCCCTGGGCTTTCCAAGGTCTGCTTGTTTGGATACCAGAACCTCTCCCTCTCCAGGAGACATACAGCAGTTTTGCTTTCATTTGCTTCCTCACCATCCTAGGCATGAAATGGAACCGTTTTCTCCCAGAAGACAATGTTACTGTGTAGAAGTAAGTGATCGGAGAAGGCAATAGCAAGCCACTCCAGTACTCTTGCCTAGAAAATCCCATGGATGGAGGAGCCTGGTAGGCTGCAGTCCATGGGGTCGCTAGGAGTCGGTCGCGAGTGAGCGACTTCACTTTCACTTTTCGCTTTCACACAATGGAGAAGGAAATGGCAACCCACTCCAGTGTTCTTGCCTGGAGAATCCCAGGGACAGGGGAGCCTGNGCCTAGAAAATCCCATGGATGGAGGAGCCTGGTAGGCTGCAGTCCATGGGGTCGCTAGGAGTCGGTCGCGAGTGAGCGACTTCACTTTCACTTTTCGCTTTCACACAATGGAGAAGGAAACGGCAACCCACTCCAGTGTTCTTGCCTGGAGAATCCCAGGGACGGGGGAGCCTGGTGGGCTGCCGTCTATGGGGTCGCACAGAGTCGGACACGACTGAAGCGACTTAGCAGCAGCAGCAGCAGAAGTAAGTGATAGCGCTTCACAAGCTTTGAGGAGTCTAGAGTCAGGCCTGTTAGTAACTGACATTGTAATGACTCAACTTGACACCAATGGCCTTCTCCTGAGGTTATTGAGGAGTGGAGGTATGGGAAATGTGGTCCCTTGACCGACTGTGCCCAGCATCCAGCTCAGCGACGGGCAGCCAGGATGGCTGAGCCAGCCGGAGAAGCCTGCAAGTGGATGGGATTTTCTGCCTTGTCCTGACATGGAAGACAGAGCATGCCAGCCTCCGCATTAAGGTACTCATTGGGTCTGGAGGACTGAATGCAGCTTTGAGATGTGCCTCTTCTTGCCAACCATGTTCAAGGGAGAATTAGGACCCCCCTTGGGGGTTGGGGAGAGTTCTTTATGAAGCTTTTCCTGACACATATATTCCTGGAGGAGGGCATTGCATTGTTCTCCTGGGCTCACCTCTAACACAGAAGTTATGTTATGCTTGTCTGTTTTCTTTTTTATCTCCCTAGACTGTGAACCCTTGAAGACAGGGATTGTGTCTTATCACTGTTTCAATACTTAGTTTCTATGATGTGTTCAATAAATGTTTGTTTAACGAAATACTAATGTTCACTTCCTTTCTTCGACATGGTACTCCATCCTGTGCAAGGATAGAATTATATCAGAAATTATACCAGTTATCTTCAGCTGGTACTTACACTAATGAAACCCAGTAGCCTAGATGTAAGTAGAGTTGAAAAGTGAAGGTGATTATAAACTACATAGAAACATACTTAATAAGAATTGGTCAGAATTTATGTGAAAAAGACATCCAAACTTAACTGAGGCACATAAAAGAACACTTGGATAAATAGAGAAAAAACATACCATGTATATTGGCTGGAAGAGTTGATATGGTTAGTGTATCAGTATCACTTTTGTCCACCGTAGTCTAAAATTTAATGCTATTACAGCAGGACTTGCAATGGGATGATTATTCCATGGAACTTGCTAAAATAAGTCCAGAATAATATTGTTTGAGAAGAATGAAGAATGAAAAACGGGAGATTTTATATTAAGACATCGTAAACTATAGTAAAAACAACATAGCATATAAAATAGAAGTCAGTATAACCTGGATTCCAAAACTTGATGAAGACATTTTAAGGAACAAATGTAGACTTCATTACCGTAGATGTAAAAATCCTTAAAAAATATTGACAAGTTGAATCTAGCAAAAGAGAAAAAGGATAATACATCTTTACCAAATTTATCTCAGAAACTCCAGGTCAGCTTAGTGTTTGAAGCTATGTACTTTATCATGTTAACAGAACAAAAAAGAAATTAGAATGGAATTTAGAGCTAGCCTAAAAACAAACTTGTATATAGATATGGAAACCTGGTACAAACCCACAGTTCCTTATTTGAAACATATTTCAGAATTTTGATTTTTAAACAATATCTCATAGTCAAACGTGTTTATTTGCATAGCAAAACTGATTAGCAGTGACACTAAGTGGAATAAAGACCAGAAATAGCATCAACATTACCTCAGGTAAAGCTTTGCCACCACATAATTTTGGCACTAAACTTAAAAAAAAAACACCAGAAAGTTCTTTGTTTTTAATATCGTTATGATTTCAGAATCTCAGAGAAGGAATTATCTACTGTTTTATATAAAGTTGGCACATTTCAAATCATTGATGACAGGATTTCGGAAGGATGTTGTGATTGCATACTAGTCATTTAAGAGAAAAAGAAGGTTAAATCCCTACTTTATAGCAAAATTAATTTTTTTTTTTTTTTCCTGTGCTGCATGGCTTGCAGGAACTCAGTTCCCCAACCAGGGATTGAACCCAGATGCTCAACAGTGATAAAGGGTAGAGTTCTAAACACTGGACTGCCAGAGAATTCCTAATGATTTATAATTAGAGATCTTAATGTTAAGGATGGACTGTCAGAGAGTTCCCAATGATTTATAATTAGAGATCTTACTGTTAAGAAATTAAAGAATCTGTAAAAGTAACAATATACACCCAGTATTTATAATCTTCTGATAGCAGAGGTCTTTGTAAGCATTACACCAGTGGTAGAAACTGAAGAATTAAAAAGATGAAAAGAGAGATTAGATTTAATGATGTAAAAATTAACTTCTATACAGCAAAGAACACAATAGTAAGTTAAAAATGAATGCCAACATGGGAAATATATTGGTATTATGTGTAGTAGCAGCCAAGGAGTTATTACCCATAATTTATAACAAACTCTTACAGATTGATAAACAAAAGATGAATTCTCCAGCACATAAAAAGGACCAATTATATGAAAAGGCCATTTGCAAGAGAAGAAATACAAATGGCTGTCAATATTCTACCAGACGACAGTTTGGACTGTACAACTTCTCCAGCTCCTGCAGTAGCCACTACAACTGGTGGCTACTATTTACTGAGTGTTCACTCTGTGTCGGGGACTGGGCTGAGGGCCTTACCCGCAATGCTTAAGAAAATACTAAAGTACAATTATTTATACTTTGCAAAGACGTGTGTATGATTTAGCAAATCAAGGCAGCTTGTCCTAGATCACACATGTAGCAGGACTTTTGTAACTCGGGACTCTTAGCTTCCAAAGCACTTGCTTTTCAGTAGACACTGACTTACTGCCTCAATGTATCAGAGTACTTATGAAGTGAAAATGCAAATGAAAGCAACCTGAAGTTACCATTTGTTTTGTCTATCAGATTGGCAATAGTTTATTTATTTTTTTGAACTTTTGTTTATTTATTAAAAAAATTTTTTTAAATTACTTTACAATATTGTATTGGTTTTTGGCAATGGTTTAAAAAGGATCTTCATTGCCAGGGAAGCTCAGGATGTGGAGAAGCCTGCAGTCTTTTCTATTGCTGGTAGGAGTGTCAATTGGCATGACCCTTCTGGAAGGCAGTTTGGCAATATGTATCAAAAGTCACATCCTTTGACATAGTATTTCTACTTCTAGGAATTTATCTGAAAGGACTAATTTGACATTCTCATATGCACAAGGATATTCAATTCAGTATTGTTTATAAAAACACAAGGTTGAAGGAAGTTTACTTGTCCTTCAGTGAAAGATGGGTTAAATGAGTGGGGGAGAACTGATGACATAGATAGAACTGTATTTATTAATTGTTAAATATTGTCCTACTCAAATTTATTACTGGGTAGAAAAATAAAACAAAGCAAAACAAAGCAGGTTGCAAAACAGTGCATGTGGCGCAACTCTATATTTGAGAAACTCAAAATGTTTATATATGTGTATATGCCAAGAAGAAAGTCTAGACACAGTGTTGACAGTCATATAATTGTAAGTGACTTATTTTCTTTATATTTTATGAAATATGTATTGATTTATTTTTGCTATATACATATACTCTGGTTTTTACTAAGTACTTAAAAGTATATATAATCTTCTGGTACTGATGGAACATCCCAACTTGAAGATTAAGCACAAAACTTGGGGATCTCATCCAGGTCTGTAAATTTACTTTGCTTTTGTTAGCAGGTATTTAGGTACTTCCTGTACTTACATTTTACTCTTTGAAAGTTGACACAGGCATGAGTTTACATAAACATATGATTTCCTACGTGTTCTTCCAAGAACTGCCAGACTTTTTTTTCACTGATTGTGTTTAAAGTCATAGTTTGCCAGCTATTTGGCTTACAAAATCCAGTCAATGTGAAATTGACGTGAATAAACTTTTTAATAGATATAAGAAAGTCTTATTCACATTTGCCCAATTGGGAGATAAAGGTCAGATTTCCTTATTGGGCTGATATCTTCTTAATAATAAATAGAGTTTTCAAAATTAGTCTTTATAAATTGTAGCGGAGGCTCAGTTTGTGAAGAATCTACCTGCAATGCAGGAGACACAGGATATGCAGGTTCCATCCCTGGGCTGGGAAGATCCCCTGGAGGAGGGCATGGCAACCCACTCCAGAATTCTTGCCTGAAGGATCCCATGGACAGAGGAGCCTGATGGGCTACACTCCTAATGCTTGCAAAGAGTTGGACATGACTGAGTGACTAAACTGGAGGAGTCCTGCCCCAGTAAATGGTTTAGAAAAGTGTTTTTTCTCATAGGGAAGCAGTCATGTTGAGAATATCTTAAAAGGTTTGATATAACCCAGAATTTACTATGAAACTGTGGAAATTAACATAAGGCACGCAGTTTGCACAGCGCTTTTCAGCACCTTTCTAACCATTCATATTGTTTAGTGATGAGAACTATGGACTAAGGAGTGTATATTTTGGTCACGTTTGAAGATTTGGATGCAAGGATTTGAGTTCCATTGGATTGAACTGGCAGTTTAAGACATAGATTTTTAAATTGCTTACCAAATGAAAGGGAAAACACTTGGTAGTGAAATTGCTGACTGTAGATAGTTCTAGAGGCCGTCTATGGTAACAGAACAAGGTGACAATCACTGAGCAAATGATTAGTAATGGGCTCTTAGAGAAAGTGTCTTTATGTAGTAGTTATTTTAAATTATCTTTAAAGTGGTTTATTGACCGTATTCTGTTTTGACATTCTCTTTGAAAGCTGCAAGTTACACTGATACTATTTAAATAGTGGAACTCTTCTGTAGCAGTTAAGAAGATGCATTTTGGAGACAGGTAGACCCAGGTTAAAATACAAGTTCAACTACATGGTAGTTTGTTGGCCTTTGGCAGGTTACCCAATCTCTCTAAGTCTCTCTCAGTTTCTTCATCTCAAAAATACTAACCTTACAGGGCTGTTAAGAGGACTAAATGAGATAATTCTCATAATCTTAATAGCATCTGACACATAGTAAATGCTCAGGTTGCTCTAATCATATAGTTCAATCTCATTCAGAATATTTTTTTGTAATATTTTGTGGCATAATGGAAAGAAGGCATGTTGTACTATGTAACGGTTTGAACCCAGGCTGTGTCCATTATTAACTCCAGAATCTTGGGCCAATCACTTATGTGCTGAGCCTGAGTTTTCTCCGCTGTGAAACGGGGTCTGTAATACTTACCTTGTCAGATGTTGTGAGGATTAGAGGTGATAGGCCAAGTGTCCAACTCTATGTTTGGAGCAAAGCAACAGATATTCAATGAATGATAACTATTGTCATTGCTATGAAAGCTAATAAATTTCAAAGAACATCTTAAGGGCTTTTTATACTTGCCTTGTTTTTTACCTTTAGTTTCATTTCTTTAAGAAACTGGGTACACATATCCAAGAATATGCAATATTAGAAAAGTTAAAGAAGTTATAAAAATGGATCATAATACTACATTTGGTAAACCAAAAGAATAAGAATCTGAAGTAATGAATGCTATCACTACAGAAGAATGTGTACCTAGGGCCTGGCCTTGGGGTGGTTTTTCTTCCTAAACCTGCCTGTCACAATGACTGGATTTGCTGCCTTCCTCCCAATCTGGAATGGTTAGCAGATAAGCTCTATGAAGGCAGGAACTCTGGTTATCTTGTTTCCACTACTGTTTCCCCAGCTAACACTGGGCTTTATATTAAATGCTCTAAAAATATGGAATAGAGACTGGCTGGAGCAAATTTATGCTTTATTCAGTCCCTTCTTAAATTTGATTCTAACAATGCAGGCAGTTTATGAAATGGTGCAGGTATCCCATGTTTTACTAATGTTTAAATAAGAAAGAGGAAAGCCACTGCTAAGATTTGAAAAGTTAGTAAAGTAGCAGCAAAAAATGATGAAGGGCAGAAGCAAGACCCAATACAGAACTGCAGGAAAATTGAATAAAGCAAGTTATCTGTCTTTGTGTCCCTTTCCCACTAAACTTTAAGAAATTTAAAGTCAAGCACCAGAACTTATTTCCTATATTCTAAAATGAAGCACAGTTCCTGGCTTTTAGTAGCTGTTGAATAAATGGATGGATGAATGAATGAGACATCTCTTACCTTTGAAGTGGCCTTCTTGTGTTCTTAATGCTGAAATTAGAAAAAGGTATAGATCCTTATTGCCAAATTCAGACTTAAATTGAAGAAAGTAGGAAAAACCACTAGACCCTTCAGTTATGACCTAAATCAAATCCCTTACGATTATACAGTGGAAGTGACAAATAGATTCATGGGTTTAGATCTGATAGACAGAGTGCCTGAAGAACTATGGACAGAGGTTCATGACATTGTACAAGAGGCAGGGATCAAGACCATCCCCAAGAAAAAGAAATGCAAAAAGGCAAAATGGTTGTCTGAGGAGGCCTTACAAATAGCTGAGAAAAGAAGAGAAGCTAAAGGCAAAGGAGAAAAGGAAGATATACCCATTTGAATGTAAAGTTCCAAAGAATAGCAACGAGAGATAAGGAAGCCTTCCTCAGTGATCAATGCAAAGAAATAGAGGAAAACAATAGAACAGGAAAGACTAGAGATCTCTACAAGAAAATTAGAGATACCAAGGGAACATTTCATGCAAAGATGGGCTTGATAAAGGACAGAAACGGTATGGACCTAACCAAAGCAGAAGATATTAAGAAGAAGTGGCAAAAATACACAGAACTATACAAAAAAGATCTTCACGACCCAGATAAGCACAATAGTGTGATCACTCACCCAGAGCCAGACATCCTGGAATGAGAAGTCAAGTGGGCCTTAGGAAGCATCACTATGAACAAAGCTAGTGGAGGTGATGGAATTCTAGTTGCTGCTGCTGCTGCTGCTAAGTCGCTTCAGTCGTGTCTGACTCTGTGCGACCCCACAGACGGCAGCCCATTGGGCTCTGCCATCCCTGGGATTCCCCAGGCGAGAACACTGGAGTGGGTTGCCATTTCCTTCTCCAATGCATGAAAGTGAAAAGTGAAAGTGAAGTCACTCAGTCGTGTCTGACTCAGCGACCCCATGGACTGCAGCCTAGTTGAGCTATTTCAAATCTTAAATGATGCTGTGAAAGTGCTACACTCAATATGCCAACAAATTTGGAAAACTCAGCAGTGGCCACAGGACTGGAAAAGGTCAGTTTTCATTGCAATCCCAAAGAAAGGCAATGCCAAAGAATGCTCAAACTACTGCACAATTGCACTCATCTCACATGCTAGCAAAGTAATGCTCAAAATTCTCCAAGCCAGAGTTCAACAGTACGTGAACTGTAAACTTGCACATGTTCAAGCTGGATTTAGAAGAGGCAGAGGAACTAGAGATAAAATTGCCAACATCCACTGGATCATAGAAAAAGCAAGAGAGTTCCAGAAAAACATCTGCTTTATTGACTGTGCCAAAGCCTGTGGAAAATTATTAAAGAGATGGAAATACCAGAGCACCTATCTGCCCCCTAAAAAATCTATATGTAGGTCAAGAAGCAACAGTTAGAACTGGACATGGAACAACAGAATGGTTCCAAATCAGGAAAGGAATACATCAAGGCTGTATATTGTCACCCTGCTTATTTAACTTATATGCAGAGTACATCATTTCTGCCCCCTAAAAAATCTATATGTAGGTCAAGAAGCAACAGTTAGAACTGGACATGGAACAACAGAATGGTTCCAAATCAGGAAAGGAATACATCAAGGCTGTATATTGTCACCCTGCTTATTTAACTTATATGCAGAGTACATCATGTGAAATGCTGGGCTGGATGAAGCACAGGCTGGAATCAAGATTGCTGGGAGAAATATCAATAACCTCAGATATGCAGGTGACACCGCCCTTATGGCAGAAAGTGAAGAACTAAAGAGCCTCTTGATGAAAGTGAAAGAGGAGAGTGAAAAAGTTGGCTTAAAGCTCAACATTCAGAAAACAAAGATCATGGCATCTGGTCCCATCACTTCATAGCAAATAGATGGGGAAACAATGGAAACAGTGACAGACTTCATTTTTGGGGGCTCCAAAATCACTGCAGATGGTGACTGCAACCATGAAATTAAAAGACGCTTACTCCTTGGAAGAAAAGGTATGACCAACCTAGCCAGCATATTAAAAAGCAGAGACGTTACTTTGCCAACAAAGGTCCATCTAGTCAAAGCTATGGTTTTTCCAGTAGTCACGTATGGGTGTGAGAGTTGGACTATAAAGAAAGCTGAGCACCGAAGAATTGATGCTTTTGAACTGTGGTGGAGTTCAGAAGAGTGGTAAGAGTCCCTTGGACTGCAAGGAAATCCAACCAGTCCATCCTTAAGGAAACCAGTCCCGAATATTCATTGGAAGGACTGATGCTGAAGCTGAAGCTCCAGTACTTTGGCCAGCTTATGCAAAGAATTGTCTCATTTGAAAAGACCCTTATGCTGGGAAAGATTGAAGGCAGGAGGAGAAGGGGATGACAGAAGATGAGATAGTTGGATGGCATCACCAACTCGATGGACATGAGTTTGAGTAAGCTCCAGGAGTTGGTGATGGACAGGGAAGCCTGGAGTGCTGCAGTCCATGGGGTCTGAAAGAGTCGGACACAACTGAGTGACTGAACTGATAGTATGATTTAGAGAAAGAATACCGGAGATAGAACCAGAGAGACACAGGTTTAAAACTGCATTGAGAATAGGAATAAATATGCCTTCCAAGTGGGTTTATTGGGAGAGTGGTATATGAAGTGAGTGGCGCATGTAAGAGGTCCTTGAGAGATCTTAGCCCCTGTTTTCTGCCTCACTCTCTTTGGTCTTGTCTGGGGAAAACTTTTGAGGGTTGTGGTACATAAGTTGATAAAATGAAGAAAGAGAACCTCAAAACAGAATCATAGCAGTGGGACTATGGTGTGAATCCATACATGGCACTCGCATTTGTCAGAGCAAGCATGTTGCTGGAGTCTTAAACAGCAGTGGAGGACGTGGTGGAAATTGGGAAATCACATTCCTATTATTCTTGTCTGTGGTCAACCTATTACTAGAAAAAGAAACCAAACTGATCTCTAAAGTCCTTAGGTTCAAAACTTTCCATTTTGACTTCCACCATTAATGTTTTCCCATCTTCACTTAAAAATATCACCTAATCCCAGCTCTCCCTCAGACTCTTCCTTCTCCTAGAGTTACTTTGTTCTCCATAGTAAATTCTGTCTTTTATGTCCATCAATGGCATTTCAAATACTTTTGATGGATTGATGGAAGATGTGTTAAATTTTGATAGATTCAATAGTTCCTTGAGTTCCACACTGATTTCTTTCAGGATGTGACTAGGTAGCCTGATTATTCCCCTGTTCTCCAGCTCCCTGCTGCTGCTGCTGCTAAGTCATGTCAGTCGTGTCCGACTCTGTGCAACCCCATATAGTCGGCAGCCCACCAGGCTCCTCTGTCCCTGGGATTCTCCAGGCAAGAGCACTGGAGTGGGTTGCCATTTCCTTCTCCAATGCATGAAAGTGAAAAGTGAAAGTGAAGTTGCTCAGTCGTGTCCGATTCTTAGCGACGTCGTGGACTGTAGCCTACGAGCCTCCTCCGTCCATGGGATTTCCCAGGCAAGAGTACTGGAGTGGGGTGCCATTGCCTTCTCCGCCCCAGCTCCCACCCCCATCTAATTATGCTAGAGAGGACAGAGAAGTGTGACTAGTTTTTCTGTTCCTCTGAGGACAGACCTGGAACAAATGGTTTCAGACTATGGCGTGATAGACTTGGGTTCAACCAACAGGATCTATATCAGCCTTGCACTAGGCTCATTACGTTTAAAAGCTCGAAGTCATTTCACAGCCACATCAGGTTAGTTCTTGTTTATAGCACCATGGTTGTGTGTGTGTGTGTGTGTGTGTGTGTGTGTGTGTGTATGTGCAAAATATACAGGGCACTGGAGATACAAGAACAATTAGTTTCTCAAGGAATCTGAGTCCAGCAGGGGAGACAGACATGAAAAACACAGTGCTGTCTGATAGAGGCAGTGCAGGTATGTGTACAAGTGACACAGGAGACAGGGCTGGACTTGGATCTGGGACAGGTGGGCCCCTTCATAGGCCATCTATTGAAGAATAAATTCGAGTTGCTCTGTGGCCGAGGTCGGAGAGGGTGTCCCAAGTAGAGGAATGAGTGCGTGGAGAGACAGAGAGACGTGGACTGGTGCGGCCGGCGCAGGGAGCTCCGGAGCGATTAGATGCTGCTGGATTGTTAAGCACAAAGGCCGTGTCAGGTCTGGCGGTGCAGGTGGGTTATGGAATCTCTTTCTTTTAAGTCTGGAAGATCAAAATGAAGCATTTGTGTCACTTAGGTTGGTTTGGGTAGTATTTTTGCCAGAGGTAGGGGCATATACTATATATGTCAGAGAAAAATCAATGACTGTTTTGTAAACATGGAAGTTGTGTGAAATAATTTGAAAGAAAGGACCCAAACCTTGCACTTGACTGGATTTGCTATTCTGGGATGTACAGTTTTCAGGTCACATAATGAACTGTGTTTTGTGGAACTCTGCTCTTTGTTCAGGAAACAAATGCACTCGTAAAAAGCAGTACAGTTTCAGGGCTCCCTGAAGCCTCTCTCCATTGGAGGGGTGTTTTCTATGGAGCAGAGGTAGCCGAGTTACAGTGGAGGGTGGCCGCTCTTCGGTCACTCTTGGCTGCCTGGGAGTGCAGTGGAACCTTGGATATTGTGTACCTTTAAATCGTCCATGTTGCCCGTTTCATGGCCTTCCCAGGCCGAGGAACTGGGTAGTCAGTTTCTAGTTCTCAGAACTGGAGCAGGACTGCTGTGCTTGCAGTTGCATGCTTTTTNCTTGGCTGCCTGGGAGTGCAGTGGAACCTTGGATATTGTGTACCTTTAAATCGTCCATGTTGCCCGTTTCATGGCCTTCCCAGGCCGAGGAACTGGGTAGTCAGTTTCTAGTTCTCAGAACTGGAGCAGGACTGCTGTGCTTGCAGTTGCATGCTTTTTATGGAACAGGGAATGTTGTTTAGGGAATTTAGGCAGCTGGAACCTGCCGCATTAGCAATTTGGACGCAGGAAGAATTTCGGAGTGAGAAAATAAAGCTTATTATATAATTTCATTTGGGTATTTAGGAGGCTGAGAAGGGAGATGAGAGTATTATGAAGGCAGGCAGGAGAGTTTCATAAACAGCTCCCTTCCTCCCTCTCTATTCATTTTTACTGTAAGAGCTGGATTTAAATAGGGTGATCACATGGCCCATTTTGAAAAGGGCAGTCATGTTCTTCTGCTGTTTCTTAGCTGTTTTGTCAGTTGGAGCAAAACAACAGCACTGCTCATTTTTTTGCAGGGTTAGAGGAAAAAGGAAGGGCTGGCAGAATAATGAGGTGGAAAGCTAGATGAGAGAGGAGAGGCCAAAAGTGTCAGACTGTGGGGACGAGGACCTGAAGGAGGCCCCTTTGGCCTCAGGGATGGGGCCTGGAACTCTGCCTTTTTGAAGCCTGTTGACGATCTCATCCTAATTTAGCCTTTTGTGGAATCTTCCATGAGGTACAGTTGCCAACTTCAGCCTTCCTAGAGAATAGAGGCTGCCGAATCTGTTATGAAGTCTACCCAGAAGAGTTGGCAAAGCAGGCCCCCTCCTTAGAACCAGAACACTAACAGAAGGTGAAAGTCCACTCCTCCTTTAAGAAAGCAGAGTCAGTTCCTCACACCTGCCTCACCCCCACTCCCCCCACCCCACCCCACCCCACTGCACAAAAAGGGAAAAAAAAACCACCAGCTCACAGCAAAAACTAAAACTGACGTCACTGTCACCTTTGGTTATTCTTTTTTTGTGTGTAAAGTGTTAACCTCTTGTTTCATATTTGTAAACAATGGAAATCTCATTTCTTTCCAGAAAATTACAAAAGATAACAGGGACCAGATTCAGGCAGAATAAAACTTATAAGAAACCCAGAGAGTCTGGCTTTAAAAAAGAAAGAAAAAAAGAACATGTCTTCTCTGCCTTAAAATATGTCTTAAAGGGAAATCATTTAGGTTCCTAGTGGTTTCTTTCTTCATCATACTAATTTCTATTAGCAGAACGTGATTCTGAAAGGATGCAGGGAGTTTGGCAAGAGAGTTATATATATTTGTTTTTCTCGTCTTCTTACAACAAAATACAAAGGTATCTGACCTTAGAGATGCTTGAACTGAGCTATTCTGATTGACAATGGTCAGGACACAGTAGGATGTATAATCTCCAGGGATGGGCAGCTGCTCGCCTGGTAAAGAACCTGGCCGGCTGTACTTTGCATCTCTCTCTCCTACAACCCAACAGAGAGATTTGAGCAGGGATTAATGTAGCCTCTTCCTCTTTTAAAAAATGTGTCCCCTGCTCATTTCCNCCCCCCCCCCCACCCCACCCCACTGCACAAAAAGGGAAAAAAAAACCACCAGCTCACAGCAAAAACTAAAACTGACGTCACTGTCACCTTTGGTTATTCTTTTTTTGTGTGTAAAGTGTTAACCTCTTGTTTCATATTTGTAAACAATGGAAATCTCATTTCTTTCCAGAAAATTACAAAAGATAACAGGGACCAGATTCAGGCAGAATAAAACTTATAAGAAACCCAGAGAGTCTGGCTTTAAAAAAGAAAGAAAAAAAGAACATGTCTTCTCTGCCTTAAAATATGTCTTAAAGGGAAATCATTTAGGTTCCTAGTGGTTTCTTTCTTCATCATACTAATTTCTATTAGCAGAACGTGATTCTGAAAGGATGCAGGGAGTTTGGCAAGAGAGTTATATATATTTGTTTTTCTCGTCTTCTTACAACAAAATACAAAGGTATCTGACCTTAGAGATGCTTGAACTGAGCTATTCTGATTGACAATGGTCAGGACACAGTAGGATGTATAATCTCCAGGGATGGGCAGCTGCTCGCCTGGTAAAGAACCTGGCCGGCTGTACTTTGCATCTCTCTCTCCTACAACCCAACAGAGAGATTTGAGCAGGGATTAATGTAGCCTCTTCCTCTTTTAAAAAATGTGTCCCCTGCTCATTTCCAACACAGATCTGAGGTTGGTATTCACTTATCTTAATAGAATATATCTCTTGAAAGTATAGAACATACTATTTAAAATATGTTAGTTAGGCCTTATTACATTATTCTGTTTTTAGAGTATGTCAATGGACTAAATTTGTCTGAACTACCGAGATTTAGACTATCTAACTTTTACTGGCATTGGAGGATTTCTCTTTAAAAAGAGCTATTGAGATTACATATCAATATCATATAAATCTTTCTAGGAAAATATAATCAAAAGCATCAAGGCTCCTACAGTTGGTGGTTTCTGTTATCTTGGTTCTCAGAGCTATGACAATGTCATTGAACTTCAAGAATTCAAAAAGAAAGAAAACTCGTAGTTTTGAAATGGAGAAAAAGAAAGATCCTGGAAGTTGTCTTCTGTTTTTAAAATAGTCAGTCTTACCTTAAACATACAAAAATCAGAAAATTATTTTTCATTTTTAAAGAAAACACCCTGCCAGTTTATACTTCTGAATTAATGGAAAGACCAGTAGTTTATAAATAACATTAGTAATAATTGTGGAGCCTATTTACAACTCTGCTTTTGATTTATTGCAAATATGCCTTCAATTTTCTTCCTCATTACCAGTTACCTTCTTTAATTATATAGGACTTTCCTACAATATTTGTATCATTTATTTTGAAATGTCTAACTTTAAAAGAGGTTTACTGATTTTTATAGCATAAAATGCAAAAGTTTTTATTTTAGGATAACAGATCATAAACTTAAACATTACTGGCGTAGTTTGGCCAAGAATACAAAAATATGTGGAAGGAAAAGTATACTCACCTAATACTGTGTACATTTTTACAACAGAGTGAAAGACATTTGGATTTAAAGTTTTAACTAGTAGTAACCTTATTTGTTTAGTAATGATTTTTAAAATAGAAAAAAAGAGTCAGCTGAAACAGGCACTTAAACTAGATATTGAACTGAATGAGCTGAAGTTAGTGAAACAGGGTAATTAGAACAACTTTATCAACATCTAAATATTTCTCCATTTCTTTAACATTTCAATTAAGTGTGAAGAAATCCCAGAAATGAGATACCCATTAGCTATGTGAAAGGAATTCTGAGGACTTTAAACTATCTACATTTTTCCTTGGCATGAATACTGTCCCCTCTTTTTTAAAACATAATTTGGAGGGGATTTTAAAATTTGTTAAGCTTCTGTAACACTGTGGTTTGCCACTTTTATTTTTAATTAAAAAAATGTAAAAAAGAAGCTATCTGAGTCAATTCATTTTTGTTTGTTGTTATGATTAAAAACTAATGGGCTGTATTCTGTGAAAACCATGTTCTTAACGTCACTACCTACGTAGAAAATATAGGAGTCATCCTCGATCATTCCTAATCATTTTGAAATTCTCTGGTCATTTTTTTTTTAAGGCCAGAATTGACTAATAATACTGTGTGGCTGGTTATTTATTCTTGTCATGGTAGTTTAGTTATTTTTATATAACATTAGTTTTCCCATAATAGAAATGATTCTACTTGTGATATAAAAAATATGTAAATTTGATAATTTTGTTGTATAAAATACTTAATACCTGTTCAAAGCTGTCTGACTTTCGGTTTTAAAACAGCTCTGTAGTTTGGTGAGTCCTGCAGAAATTCCAGCTTTCTCCGTGGCCTGCCAGCCAAATAATTTTTGCAGCATTTTCCTTTGCTTTCTTATAAACATTAAAATTTTTTCTTTGCTTTTCTGTAAGTTCAACCATTAAGTTAGAAAGCACTGAAGTTGCTATTTAGTTTTTTGCCGTATGAGGGAGGAACGATAGATTTTGTGTATTCCCTGTGAGTTGTTAGAACAGAAATACTGAGGACTGCTTATGGAGCTGTACACTTGCCCTATTACAGATGAAATGACTGTCTAACTGCATTGCTTTAAAATGAGTTTTGTTGCTTTCACACTCAGGCAAAGATACTTAATTTTACTTTTGTTCGGAGGATCCTGTAATATACTGCTTTCCCTTCTTGTGCTTCCAAAGCTCTGGGATAAACACTGAATTCTTTTAGGACTGCAGGTTGCTGTCTGATTTACTAGAAAGCATGATGCATGTAGTAAAACAGTAGCTGATGATCACAGAGTCCCACCTTAAAGGCTATTAAGAGAAAAAGTTAAAATATCAAGGAAGGCGCTACTACAGTAAAAACGCTGTTTCTCTGTAAAACCCTGGTGTCTCATAGGAAGCCTTGGGTCTTAGCTACCAACAGTGTTTAAATATGAAAGTAAAGATGACACAGGAGTTCAGTCTTTTTAAGGCCCACTGTTCTTAAGGTGTGTGGTTATTAATCCTGGTTTGAATGTATGAATTATATAAGATTAATTTGCAGATAAGGTCAATGTAGGTTAGTGCATGGGTTTTTAGAATGAGGATGCAGATACGATTTTACTCATCAGCCTTTCTGCTTCTGTTTTTGACTCTTTGGAAATGCTATTAATTTTACTCTGTTGTTTTCTTAAAGCTGTGGTCAAAGTAAATAGGCTTGGAGAGAAAAACTCATTATTTTCTCCTTTGTGAGATAAGGGGGCTGGACCGTACTCTTTCTAGACAGTTTTCAGGGACCTGAATCTCGGATTCTGAACTCTCACTACTCATTCCAAGCTCTCTACCTTACTACTTTGCCAGCTTTTTTGTTATCTGATTTGCAAGTCAATGTTATGGAAAGTTTCTATTGTAATGCAAACAGCCTCAGCTTCGGGTTCCAGCTGATATCCACAACCCCAACAGGCTATTCAAGCCACCTCGGAAAGAAAAATCTTTTTAAAAGATGGCAAACTTTGCTTTCACGTTCACCCCAAACGAAGTTCTGGAGCAGCATCTGGCTGTGCAGGGTAATCCAATCTATTTTAATGCAAAGATTTTCCAAGAAGGCAGGAAACAGTCCAGGGGAAGGCTTTCAGGCATCTGCTGTTTCGTTTCCAGACCCCTTGTGTTAATTTAATGTTTCTAGGGAACCAGGCTCGTTCTCGTTTCTCAGAATCCCTTCTCTAGGAACTGGTGAGTGCGGTGGCGCTGTGCGAGCAGCAGATAAGCAGGCAGCTTGGCGGGGCGCGCGGCGCTCCTTCGCAGCCCGGCCACCCCACCACCCCGGGGGCGCCCCGGGAGTGCTCTGCGGGTGACTCGGCAGTTTCCCTCCGTTCCCAGCATCTTACGCAAACGCGGCGCTCGGAGTGACAGAGGTATACTTGAAAGACGTGTTTATTTGCATTTGTCCACTTTGGCCTTAGTGAAAGGTAACTAGGAAGCGATTGGCGGCCCTTTCTCACTCAACCAAAACCAGGGAAAGTCGGCCGATCTCAAGGAAACAAACCAAACCTAACATGAACCTGCGCGAAACGTGAACCTTGCATTAAACACTTGCATTTCTGTTCGGGAAAGAAAATCCCGGGAAAGTTGGCATTCCTTACGATAGGCTGCTGCCCATTCTCGGTGAATTAGCCGTCGCAGGTTGCCGGGAAATTTCTTGTCCTTGTGCGAGGAGCGGGTTCGGCAGATTTTGTTTTGCAACTGTACTAGTGGAGTCAGGTGTCTGTGCGGCGCCAGAGCGTTAACGCCTTGTGTTCCGGGGCCCTTATCTTCAGGGAGGGACTCTTCCCATTCTCATCTCCCACTTTACAACCAGAAGGATGCATCCAAACTTCCCTTCTGAAAAAAAAAAAAAATTCTGTACAATCAAAAACAACAACAAAAAAGGCTGTCTTTTAAAATACTTTCGTTTTTGTATATTGGTATCTGTTATTCCTGTTTAGAAACTTAGAATGCTAGTAGTTTATGTTGCTATGAGAATTGCCCTGCATACCTAAATGTTAAAGTTTAATGAGTTCACTTGTAACTTAGCTAGTACTCTGATAATGCCAGTATGCTTCTAGCAGCTTGTCTAACTGTGACTAGGTTGATGGAATCACAGAATCTAAGGTAAGAGAGTGTAGAGGTAATTTAAGCCAGTTTTTAAATGGAATTGTAAGAAACTCTTTTATAACATTTCTGACTGCTTTTTGAGACAGTCCATTCTTTTGCTGGAGAGCTCTGATTATTATTAGAATGTTATTCTTTTCACTAAATTGAATTCTCTCCTTGGTTCTTGTTCTTTAAATAATAAAAGTCTAATCTTTTTTCACGTATTTTAGTGAGTATGTTATATACTTGGAGATCATAATAAGACAAGAGATTTGATTCATAGTAAAGATAACCATATTTGGAGCTCCAAATTCTTGCTTTATGCCTTATGAATCTTCTTTTGAACTGCTTAGAAACAATGGCAGAATATCCCATCTCAGGGTAGTACTTGAGATTAAGCAATAAAATGGTATATTGGCAACACAGTTTTCATTTAAAAGATCCCTTTGATGATTTTATGCTTATATTCAGTGTTCTGTTATGGTAAGTTTTTTTGTTTACTTTTAGTTTTCCATGTAATGTTCTGTGCTTTAGCTGAAATCATTAAATAAAGATAAGTTTACTGGACTCAGAAATGCCCATCTTTTGGTTCCTTTTTGCTTTACCTCTATTAGTTTTCTACTGCTTATTATAACAAGTTCCCACAAAGTTAGTAGCATGCAACAACATCCAGTTATTGTCCCACCTTTCTACGGCTCTTCTCGGTTCCCTGTTCAGGTCCTCACGAGGCCCGATGTGAAGAGGGCAGCACCTGGACTCTTATCTGTAGATCCTGGGGGAGAATTCAGTTCCGTGTGGTTGTGGGACTGAGGCCCCCTTTCCTTCAGCCAGCTGTCTTCCTCAGCTCCACAATCTTTGGCTCATGCTCCCCCACCCCTCGTCTCCAGGGCCAGCAATAGAAAGCGGAATCCTTGTGCTGTGACTCTCTCTGCCTTCCCTGTTTTCTTCTCATGCAGTTCCATTGGGCCCACCTGGATAAAGTCGAATGATGAGTAACCTTAATCACCCAGCACAATCCCTTCACAGTGGTACCTAGCTTAGTGCTTGATTGAATACGAGGGGATGGGAACTCGAAGGCTTATCTTTAGAATTTTGTTTATCTTATTCTTCTAGTTACAGATTTTCTGGGATGGTAATAGTCACAATCCCACATTTTAAAGAGATTTTAAGCATCTTAATTGTCAAAAGTTTGCAGAGTAAAATTAAAACTAAAAGTGTCAGGTAACATCAAATGTTACGTACAAAGAATTTTTAGAGGTTTAATAAAATAATAAACAATCACTTATAAGTTTTTTGTTTTTAAACTCAAAATTTCTGTATTGTGAAGCCTTTCCCAATCTTCTTGTTTTGTTTTTGGCATTATTATAGGATAGCATCAGATAGGAATCAGTTTATAGTACCAGTACTGTATATACTACTAATAATCATAATTTTAAAAGATTGGTTTTCCTCTGCAGTCTCATTTCAGCCTTGGAGAATTTTTGATATATTCAAGTAGAATTCTACTAGAGTCTAATTTTAGATAAGAAACTGGGTCCCCTGACCTAGCTGCTACTTACTCATACCTAAAATGTGCTTGAATATGCAACTTCCTAATATAGGGCCCACGCAAAGCCCCTCTTCACTTTTTGTTGGAGCTACATAGTTCTTACGCCTTGGGGTAGGGGGAATGCAGGCTTACTTTTTGCATCCTAATTTACTATTTATGAATCTTGACTATCATTTCTTTTTTAAATTCTGATTTTTCCCTTCAGAGATTTTTAACTAGGCAGCAATTCAAAAATACAGATTATACATGGGAAAATTCTAGTGCTTTGGAACTACCGAAAAGAAACTAAAAGGATGCTCATCAGATGCAGCAGTAGAACAGAAAGTGGCTCTTGGGGAGTTTTTTGAATACCCTTAAGGACTTTCCCACCTTCTTCCAGGAACTCCAGTAAGAAGGGCCCTGGTGCAAGAAGTGGGAATCTGCCAGTCTCAGGCTCAGATGTGATTCTGTGAGATGTAACTGATGGCCTGGAGATACAGGGCTGAGGGATAGGCAGCACGTATGCTGAGAGCCAAAACTTGTGCCTTAGCCTTCAGATGAGGTAATGATCAAATCACAGCCACACATCTCGGGTGACTATATATTTGAAGCGCACAACTTAGCTAACGTGTTTCTTTTGCTTTCCCTAATTTGGGATAATTTTCATGTAATGAGTGATGGTCATGGGCATTTTTATATAGAAGATTTTAATTATGTCTCAAGCCTTTATGCGGTTGATCAAGCAGAATGATTTAGAGTTCTATGATTACTGAAGTCTGTTTAGCTGGAAGCCCATGGACCCACACCAGTTCATTATTACATATACAATTACTTGTTTACTTATCTATAGTCCACCTTACTACAAAAGGGTTTTGAGGAAATTTACACATACGTATGTATCCATCATCGTTACTCCCACCACCACCACATAAAAGAAATAGATGAAGCAACTGTACAAAAGGAGGATAAAGTTAGGAGAAAAATAACAATCTGGTATGGGAAGGTTACTGCAAAGAAAATGCAGTATAAAATTCTATACAGGTGCTGGAACTAGGCTATAAATTTGGTTCTGATTTTTTTTTCTAGCCACCAAAACAAAATGGCACCAAAGTAATCAGCTACAGGATTCATCACATTCATAAAATGATTATAAGAAGATTGGAATTTTCCTTTGTACTTATCTTGATGCTTTCCTTCTGCTAGAAAGGTTAACTTTGAATTGCAATTACAGTTATAAAAACATATGTTTGGCTTTAGTAAGAATGAACAGAATGGCAGAATGGAAGCAGTTAGCAAGATTTCTAGTATTCCCTCTTTTCCTTGGTCCATGTTCTAATATTCTAACACATTCCAATACTCTCCTCAATGCACAGAGAGGTCCAAGGAGACTGGCCATTCTTTTCGGAAGCTGGAGACTTCCATGAAGATTCTGTGAGAATGGGAAGCAGAATCTGATTTTTTTTTTCTAGAATGGAAACCTTTTATCATGAAGAATTTTTTCTATATTGTATACTTTTATATAGTTTCCAACCCATGAATTAGTGGTATTCCAAAAATTCATTTTTAAGTTGCCTGTTTGAAATTAAGAATATATTTTACCAAAGAAATGATGTTGTCTACAACCTAATTTCAGACTTGCAGTGTACCCAAGGTTCAAGGAGGTTAAATCTGAATAAATACAGGTCTACAATTCTGTATTCAAAACCTTTGAGGCCAGATTTTGCTGACTTTGAGTTTTGTTTTGTTTTTTGGGAAGGATACTACTGTGCATATACCAGTTATTACATAGCACTGCAGTGTGGTCTGGAGCAGAATCCTATAATCAAACACATTAATACTTCTGGAGTGAAACTGATGAATATTCACGCTCAGTGGAATAAATAAAAACTATAAATAGCCTCCTGTCAGTTCAGGTCGGATTTTGTCGCCAAATGAATTTAGGCCAAATGAGTTCAGGTCAGGTCAGGTTTTGCTGCCAAATGAGTTATGAAAAAACTTCTGGTTTTCAGAGCATTTTGGATTTCAGATTAGTGGATCTCTATTATACTTTTTTTTAATATAAAAAAGCTACTGGTATTATAAATCCTAACCACAATGCAATGTTATTTTATGGAAAAATGTGTTGAATTCCAATTAGGGAAGCCAGTAAATCATCACTATATTGCAGCCCTACAGCAAGAGTTAAGTGTTTCCATAAGGCTGGATCAGAGCAGAAACACCCTCTTCTCTGTAACCCAGGAAAGGGCTTGTGTCAGGCAGGTGCTGGTGAAGGTTCAAGGCCAAGGGCCGGGGACTGGTAAGAAGCGTGAGAGAGGGAAGGTGGGAGAACAAGATGGAGGACTTTCTTTCCCTTCCCCTATTCATTTCTCTACTCCCTACTGTTTCTCTTCTCTTAACTCTTCCTTTCCTTTGAATGCAGGGAGCCCAGCAACGATGTCACGGATGGTCTTTCCTCTCCCCACCTTTCTCCCAAAACTGCCTGTAAAGGTACCAGATGGTGCCAGAAATAAAAAACTTCTAAAGGCAGTTAGACTTGGGTCTAGATCTAGCCTCTGCCACCCTCCGGCTGTGTGACCTTAGGTGGTCTGCTCAACTTGTAAAAAAAAGAGTCCAATCTGCTTCATGGGCTGGTTGAGAAGACATTGTTCTGAAGTCAGTGTGATGCTGTGTGCAAGTGCCTCACATGGAATGGTGCTTGATAAACGATGGCATCCTTCAGCACTGTGGTCCCCTCGCATACCTTGTGGTAGTTTTTTCCTTCTTCCCCTGAACATTGGTCAAGAAGCAGGGAGCCAGGATCCAGTGGAGATGTGGTGTGTCTGTAAGCGGGATGGGAGAAGCTTCTCAAGTGATGTGTGTGGCGGTTGTGATGGAAAAGTGCTCTGTAAAGGCTGCTGCTGCTAAGTCGCTTCAGTTGTATCCGACTCTGTGCGACCCCATAGACGGCAGCTCACCAGGCTCCCCCATCCCTGGGATTCTTCAGGCAAGAACACTGGAGTGGGGTGCCATCGCCTTCTCCGTCTGTAAGAGCATGAAGGCCCTAAAATGTGTCCACTTGTTTCTAACTTGACCATGGCATCCATTCCCTGGGTAGAGTCTGATCTAGGCTTGATAAACCCTCAGACTTGGAAGTTTCTGGAAGAAAGAATCATCTGCAGGCTCTTCTGGAAGTTAGTCTGGAACCTAAAATATCTTTGGAGTTTATGTGAAAGTTGTTTGCAGCCACAAGGGCTGACATTGCCCCACGAACTGGGGCTTAACAAGAATAGCAATAAGACTTCCAAGAAGCCACTAGAAATTTCACAGCTCTTCTGGGGCTTTGACACAGGTGCTGCTTGGTGGCACTCTAGCTCTTTATATTGACTACATGCATTCTTTCAATAATATTAAATGCTTAGTTACTCCCAGGCACTGTTCTGGAATTATAATGGCATAGACAAGATTTATGCTGTCATGGAAACAGATGCGGGTACTGTGTTAGAACATTGGTAAGATGTGAATGGGTGGGTGGGTGAGTCGGGGTGGTTAGGGAAGGTTTGTTTGAGGAGGTGATGTTAAAACTGAGACCTGAAGGATGGGTACGACATAGCCATGCCAGGAGCATCCTAGATACAGGGCTAGCAAGTTCAGAGATCCTAAGATGGGAAGGGGGCTTCCCTGGTGACTCAGGGGTAAAGAATTCACCTGCCAATGCAGGAGATGTGGGTTTAAACCCTGGGTCAGGAAGATCCCTTTGAGAAGGAAATGGCAACCCCACTTGCCTGGAAAATCCTGTGGACAGAGGAGCCTGGCTGTCCATGCAGTCGCAAAGAGCTGAACATGACTTAGCAATTAAACAACAATAGGATGGGGAGGAGCTTGGTGTGTCTTAGGACCTATCAGAAGCAGATTATTTGAGTTTCTTGAGCAAAGGGGAGAGGATCAGGTGTAGAGGGGAAGGCAAGCTGGGTCTAGACCGTATTGAATGTTGTGTGCCCTGGATGGGAGTATGAATTTCATTCAAAGAACAAGAAGCCCCTGAAGGTTTTCAAACAAGGGAGGAACATGGTTTGCATGATGTCCACTTGGCCTCTCAAGTGGACATCATGTAACATTAAAAACTAGAGGAGGCTCCTTTGGGAATATTCCAGCGTTTCCCTTGTTTTTTTAAACTCAGATGTGAGTACTTTGAAGTAACTTGTTTCTCTTTAGTTTTTAGATTTTGTCTTCAAATCCAATTAACTGTCATCATTAACTTAGCTTTTTGGTGAAAGAAAGCATGAGCAGTCACCTCTGTAAGACTGAGCAGTTCTCCTGTTACCTGTTTCTTTGTTTCCTACAATGTTTTTTGTTTGTTTGTCTTCCAACACACACACCCGTTGCTGCCGATGTTGACATGCTTTCTCTTTTAATCCTTTCTCTTTTCCTCCCTTGGCTTTACAATTATGGTAGATTTTTTTGTTTGTTTGTTTGTGCATTTCTTCCATGACTGTTGAGGCATTCTCTCTTGGCTATACTCATTTCCTTTGAAGAACTCTGTTCAATATAACAAACCTAACACAGCTCCTTGTACATAGTAGTTACTTGGTGAAGTTTTGTTCTGTGACTGAATAAACTGCAAAATCTGCGGGGCTTTTGTGATGAACATGAAAATGAATAGGTCATTTTTATGCCTGTAAGCTGGCCACTTCAGGATCAAAAGTCAGTGTTTGTCAGGAATCCTAATAAAGGGGAGGTAAGGACGGTATGGAAGGAACTTTGGAGAATGAATTTGACACTGAACCTCAGATTCAGTCTCTGTTCTGGTTTTTTATTTAGGCGGATTTTTCAGGGAGAGAAGTATAGTTGTTATTATTGTGGACAACTGAATCAGGTGGTTAGGAAAACTGTTCTGAAACTTGGTAATAAGATGATAAGTTAGAGATACAGCTCTCAAAGTCAAAGTAGAGCATTGTCTAGTAAGACCTAAGAGTCATCTGATTCTCTGGAAACTGGAACTTTGTTTTACTTACTCTTTGCGACCCCATGAATCGCAGCACGCCAGGCCTCCCTGTCCATCACCAACTCCCGGAGTTCACTCAGACTCACGTCCATCGAGTCAGTGATGCCATCCAGCCATCTCATCCTCGGTCGTCCCCTTCTCCTCCTGCCCACAATCCCTCCCAGCATCACAGTCTTTTCCAATGAGTCAACTCTTCGCATGAGGTGGCCAAAGTACTGGAGTTTCAGCTTTAGCATCATTCCTTCCAAAGAAATCCCAGGGCTGATCTCCTTCAGAATGGACTGGTTGGATCTCCTAAGTCCAACTCTCACATCCATACATGACTACTGGAAAAACCATAGCCTTGACTAGACGGACCTTAGTCGGCAAAGTAATGTCTCTGCTTTTGAATATGCTATCTAGGCTGATCATAACTTTTCTTCCAAGGAGTAAGCATCTTTTAATTTCATGGCTTCAGTCACCATCTGCAGTGATTTTGGAGCCCCCAAAAATAAAGTCTGAAAGTGTTTCCACTGTTTCTCCATCTATTTCCCATGAAGTGATGGGACCGGATGCCATGATCTTTGTTTTCTGAATGTTGAGCTTTAAGCCAACTTTTTCACTCTCCTCTTTCAGCTTTATCAAGAGGCTTTTTAGTTCCTCTTCACTTTCTGCTATACTCAGCCTCTGTTAAAATTAGAACTTATAAAAAATTGTTGTTGATGCACATAATTTCTTGCAAGTAGAGAAGATAACCGCAAAGGTTATATTTTATTGCCCTATAGAGTATTAACTAGTTTTGTATGTAATTTAGCAGTCTTGTTCCAGTATTCTTTTTTTTTTATTATATCAATTTCTTTGCCACCTTGCTATTTTCCTCATTATGAGTTACTTAAGTTTTTGACATGTGCCCAGTATATATTGGTATGTGAGTTATATTTCTAACCTTTTAAAACTTATGTTTTGACTTTCATATTCAGTAAAGTCCTTGGACATGCATGAATGTGCAAGTCACCATCCAGATTCCCCTCATTTTTTTCTTCCAAGGGGCTTCCGTGGTGGCTTAGTGGTAAAGAGTCTGCCTGCCAATGAAGGAGACGTGGGTTCAATCCCTGGGTCAGGAAAATGCCCTGGAGAAGGAAATGGCAACCCACTCCAGTAGTCTTGCCTGGGAAATCCCATGGACAGAGGAGTCTGGCAGGCTACAGACCATGGGGTCGCAAAAGAGTCAGAGTTGCTAGTCAGCTTAGCAACTAACCGAACAACAGCGCTACCGTATAATTTCTGAATGGGAACATCATAAATGTCACAATAAAGGGCCTTATAGTATGATATAGAGGTAAACATTTTACTTACAGAGAACCTGTGCTTTAAAAGGGTATCTGCCCCTGTATAAGTTCAATATAAGCAATCTTAACGAATTTTAGGCCAGTTGGACACGACTGATGTGACTTAGCAGCAGCAGCAGCAGGGAAGGTTCTCATTGAATTAATCTGGGTACGAGTTTGTACTTACCATGCTCTTTCTTGTATGGTGGCAAATATAATAAATAAACTCAAGGAACATCCTACAAATGTAAATCTTGCTTCTTTTTTTCTTTAAAAAAAGCCTGAACATCATTATAAGAAAAATTTGATTCTGAATTATTTACCCTAAGCAATCACTTCAAAAGTAGAGACATTACTTTGCCGACTAAGGTCCGTCTAGTCAAGGCTATGGTTTTTCCTGTGGTCAAGTATGGATGTGAGAGTTGGACTGTGAAGAAGGCTGAGCGCCAAAGAATTGATGCTTTTGAATTGTGGTGTTGGAGAAGACTCTTGAGAGTCCCTTGGACTGCAAGGAGATCCAACCAGTCCATTCTGAAGGAGATCAGCCCTGGGATTTCTTTGGAAGGAATGATGCTAAAGCTCCAGTACTTTGGCCACCTCATGCGAAGAGTTGACTCATTGGAAAAGACTGTGATGCTGGGAGGGATTGTGGGCAGGAGGAGAAGGGGACGACCGAGGATGAGATGGCTGGATGACATCACTGACTTGATGGACGTGAGTCTGAGTGAACTCCGGGAGTTAGTGATGGACAGGGAGGCCTGGCGTGCTGTGATTCATGGGGTCGCAAAGAGTCGGACACGACTGAGCGACTGAACTGACTGAACTGAAGCAATCACTAGGCCAATAGTGTAGTAAGTCATGAAGTATAGGTGACTAAATTCTTACCAATCACATTTAGAAGTTCAGCACTGGATGGTGCATTTTTCTTAGTGACACCTTATCTGCAATGAGGGCAGCCTGTCACCAGCTGATGCCATGTTCAAAGCCTCTTGGTCTAAACTGGAAATTCAGTTCAAGTCACTGTTAACTGAACTGACATTAGTATGTATTCTGCCCCATTAAAATCTGTTACAAAAGGGAAGATTGATACCATATTTGAACAGAGGACGTGTTAAGAGAAGAACGTAAGGAAATTAAACATTCATTTAGTGCTTTTGGTAAATTATTATTTTCTGCAATCATCACTTAAAGGAGTCCTAGCTGTGACTTAGTCAAGGTTATAGTATAGTGCTTTACACACTTAATTCAGCTTTATCTTTGACTGCTTCTCTCTCGATAGCTCTGGAACTGGAATCTCCTTTTCAGAGCTTTGTTGTCAATTTCTGCAGTTTGTTTATACTGTAGTCACTTAAGGGTGTTTGTATACCTGCTTTGCTAGGGACTGTCCTGTTTTGTGCTTCTTTTCTCAACAGCATTCTCATTTACTCTCAGAAAAATCCATGTTTTTCATCATATATGATGGGCTAGTTGTTGTTAAAACTTATTGGCACCAATCCTGTCTGCTTTCTTTGGTCTCTCTACCCTCTTTATTCCCTTCTCCACATATGGTAGAAGCCACAAAAAAAAAAAAAAAGAGTAACACCCAAGATGAATGTGTTTTCCCAGTTCTTCCTACTGTCATTTTCCCCTTTTATAGAGAACAGCCTCATTTATTTATTCCTACATCATGCAAAGTTATATTTATTGAGCTCTTATTACATTCCTGACACTGTTTTTTACTGGGATTAACTCAGTTCTCACCAACAATTGTATGAGATACATGCTATTACTATTCCCACTTTACAAGACTGAGTGGATGAATAACTTGTCTTGGGTCACATGGTATGGAGCTACCTTTGACCTTGGTTAGTCTGACTTCAGAGTCCACGCTGTTGACTACCAGTATATAAGAATTGTTTATTTAAGTGTATGTAGTTGTTGGTCTTAGTTTGAATTGATATTAATAGTTAACATCTAATTGTTCATTTGTCAGCTAGCAACTTAACAATATAAAGTTTTATGTTAGCAATCTATTGCTGCGTAACACACCCCTAAATCTAGCAGCTTAAAATAATAAGCGTATATTATCTCACAGTTTCAGGGATTTGGAAGTGTCTTAGCTACGTAGCTCTGACTTGGTGTCTCTGGTGACATCTCAAGATGTCAGCTGGGACCAGAGTCAGTTCTCTTATGGTATTGCTGCTTCCAAGATGGTGCACTCATATAGTGCAAGTGCACAGCGTTATGCTTCTTGATGGTGATGTAAACGCCCAGCTTGATTGCTGAGGCATCCATTTCAAAGCTGTCATCTTGAGTAAAGATATTGCCAGCTCTATAACACTGCTGCTATTAGCAAGACAATTAGATAAGGAACCTATTGCCTTCACCCATGGGTACCCTTTTATCTGGGTACCCTAGATAGCTGGCCACTTGAGTGACCGTGCTTCTCCTTTCCCATGCCGTAAAGCTTCGTGTTTGCCAATGGAGAGTGAACCTGCGAAACTGTAGGAACCCTACCCTCACCCTGTTAAAAGCAGACCCCAGGTCTTCCTTTCTGTCTCTCTACCCATGACCTCACTGTGTTGCCCTCAGGCATGCTGTGTACCCTCCAGGACTTGTGAGTGATAGATCTTGTTTTTCATAGTTCTCTCATGATTTGCTGAAGTGCATCTTGAGATCATAATAAGAACCGCAGGGCTGGTCCAGCCACAGCACTGGCTTCAATCAGAAAAATGTCCTTGGGGACTCGCCACAAGCCATACAGGTCTGGGTGATGCCTTAGGCATCTCTAGCTCCTAGCATCGCTGTCAGTAGGCTGAGGCTGACACAACTCATACAGTGTTGGCTATTGGCAGATCTCACTTCCTTCCCGTTTGGACTTCTCCCTGAGCTGCTTGAGTGTACGCACAGTATGGAGGCCAGCTTTCCTCAGAGCCAACAAGCCTGGAGAGCAAGGTGGAAGCCAAAATGTCTTTTGCAGCTTAGTCTTGGAAGTCATATTTCCCTGTCATTTTTGTAATATCCTTTGGTTACATAAGTCACCCTGAGTCAGGGAGGAGGGTAGAAGGGCTCCGCAAGGGTGTGAAAGAATCACTGGGTTATTTTGCAGGCTGGATCTTACAAAAAGACTAATGTATTTTAAAGCAAACGATTAAAAACAATATTTTTCCTATTCTTTTCCATTATGATTTATTATAAGATATTGAATATATTATAGTTCTCTCTGCTATACAATAGGACCTTGTTATTTATCTATGCTATATGTAATAGTTTTCTTCTGCTAATCCCAGACTTCCAATCCAATGCTCCCCCATGCCCTCTTTTCCATGGCAACCACAGATCTGCTCTCTGTCTGTGAGTGGTTTCTGTTTTGTAGACAAGCTCATTTGTGTCATATTTTGGATTCCACATGTAAGTGCTATCATGTGGTGTTTCTCTTTCTCTTTCTGATGTCTTCACTCTGTATGGTCATCTCTGTCTAGTTCCATCCATGTAACTGCAAATGGCATTTTATTCTTCTTTACGGCTGAATAATATTCTATTACGTGTGTAGTATTCTATGATGTGTCTGGATAAATGTATCTTTATCCATTCATCTGTAGATAAATATTTAGATTGCTTACATGTCTTAACGATTGTAAATAGTGTCATTGTGAACATAGGATTGCATGTATCTTCTCAAATGATAGTTTTGTTTGGCTATATGCCCAGGAGTGGGATTGCTAGATCATATGGTAACTCTATTTGTAGTTTTTTGAGGAATCTCCTTACTGTTTTCCATAGTGGCTGCACCAATTTACATTCCCACCAATAGTGTAAGAATGATGGTTCTCTTTCTCCACATCCTCTCCAGCATTTGTTACTTGTCAGCTTTTTAATGCTGGCCAGTCTGACTGGCTTGAAGTTGTACCTCATTGTAGTTTTGATTTGAACTCCTCTAATAATTAGCAGTGTTGAGAATATTTTCATGTACTTTTTGGATATCTGTATATCTTCTTTGGAGAAATGTTTGTTTAGTTCTTCTGCCTATTTTCTGATGGGTTATTTATTTTTGTTATTGAGTTGCCTGAACTTTTCTATCTCGAAAATTAAGTCCCTGTTGGTCACATCATTTGGTAATATTTTCTCCCAGTCCATAGGTTGTCTTTTTGTTTTGTCTATGGTTTCCTTTGCTGTGCAAAAGCTTTCAAGGTTGATTAGGTCCCATTTGTTTTTTATTTTATTTTATTACTTATTTTTGGCTTGGCTTCTCTGATAGCTCAGTTGGTAAAGAATCCACCTGCAATGCAGGAGACCCTGGTTCAATTCCTGGGTTGGGAAGATCTGCTGGAGAAGGGATAGGCTACCCTCTCAAATATTCTTGGGCTTCCCTTGTGGCTCAGCTGGTAAAGAATCTGCCTGCAATGTGGGAGACCTGGGTTCAATCTCTGGGTTGTATAAATCCTCTGGAGGAGGGAAAGGCTACCCACTCCAGTATTCTGGCCTGGAGAATTCCATGGACCATTTAGTCCATGGCATCACAAAGAGTCGGACATGACTGAGCGACTTTCACTTTCACTTTCTTTGCCTTGGCGGACTTGACCTAAGAAAATGTTGGTACAATTTCTGTCAAAGAATGTTCTTCCTAGTTCTCTTCTAGGAGTTTTATGATTTTGTGTCTTATGTTTAAATCTTTAAGCCATTTTGGGTTTATTTTTGTGTATGATGAAAGGCTGCGTTCTAACTTTGTTGATTTACATCCAGCTGTCCAATTTTCCCAACACCACTTGCTGAAGAGACTGTCTTTTCATATTCTTGCTTTCTTTGTTGAAGATTAATTAAACATAGGTGTGTGGGTTTCTTTCTGGGCTCTATGCTTTTCCATTGATCCATATGCCTATTTTCCTGCCAGTACCGTACTGTTTTGATTACCATAGGTTTATACTACAAAGGGTTATACCTCCTGCTTTGTTCTTTGTCCTCAGGATTGCTTTGGCAATTTGGGTCTTTGGGGTTACATATAAATTTCAGGATGGAGAAGGAAATGGCAACCCATTCCAGTATTCTTGCCTGGAGAATCCCATGGACAGAGAAGCCTGGTGGTCTAAAGTCCATGGGGTTGCAGAGAGTCAGACACGACTGGGTGTACACACACATACACACATTTCAGGATTGTTTGTTCTAGTTCTGTGAAAAATGTCATGGGTAATTTGGTGGGGATTGCATGAAGTCTATAGATTTCTTTAGGTAGTATGACCATTTTAACAGTATTAATTCTTACAATCTAAGAGCGTAGAATATCTTCCTAATTTTAAAAATCATCTTGATTTTCTTTTATTAATATTTTATAGTTCTCAGTTTCTATGTCTTTCATCTCCCTAGTCAGGTTTATTCCTAGGTATTTTGTATTCTTTTGGTGTAATTTTAAAAGGAATTTTTTTTTACTTTGTCTTTCTGATATTTCATTGTGGTATAAAGTAATGCAACTGATTTCTAAAGCAAACAATTTTTGAAGGTTTAACATTTAAAAACCTAAAACAGATTCTTTCTTTACTTTTTAATTTTTTAAATTAAAGGATAATTGCTTTACAGAATGTTATTGTTTTCTGTCAAACCTCAACATGAATCAGCCATAGGTATAGACATATTGCCTCCCTCCTGAACCTCTCTCCCACCTCCCTCCCTATCCTACCCTGCTAGGTTGATACAGAGCCCCTGTTTGAGTTTCCTGAGCCATACAGCAAATTCGTGTTGGCTGTCTATATTACATATGGTAATGTAAGTTTCCACGTTACTCTTTCCTTGCATCTCACCCTCTCCTGCCCTCTTCCCATGTCCATAAGTCTATTCTCTATGTCTGTTTCTCCATTTGGGTCAGCTCAGTTCAGTCACTCAGTTGTGTCCGACTCTTTGCGACCCCATGAACTGCAGAACTCCAGGCCTCCCTGTCCATCACCAACTCCTGGAATTTACTCAAAATCATGTCCGTTGAGTTGGTGGATGGTCCATCTCATCCTCTGTCGACCCCTCTCCTCCCACCATCAATCTTTCCCAGCATTAGTGTCTTTTCAAATGAGTCAGTTCTTCCCATCAGGTGGCCAAAGTATTGGAGTTTCAGCTTCCGCATCAGTCCTTCCAATGAATATTCAGGACTGATTTCCTTTCAGATGGACGGGTTGGATCTCCTTACAGTCCAAGGGACTCTCAAGAGTCTTCTCCAACACCACAGTTTAAAAGCATCAATTCTTCGGCGCTCAGCTTTTTTTATAGTCCAACTCTCACATCCATACATGACTACTGGAAAAACCTTCTTGACTAGACACACCTTTGTTGGCAAAGTAATGTCTCTGCCTTTTAATATGCTGTCTATGTTGGTCATAATTTTTCTTCCAAGGAGAAAGCATCTTTTAATTTCATGGATGTAGTCACCATCTGTGGTGATTTTGGAGCCCGAGAAAATAAAGTCTGTCACTGATTCCACTGTTTCCCCATCTATTTGCCATGAAGTGATGGGACCAGATGCCATGATCTTCGTTTTCTGAATGTTGAGCTTTAAGCCAACTTTTTCACTCTCCTCTTTCACTTTCATCAAGAGATTCTTTAGTTCTTCTTCGCTTTCTGCCACAAGGATGGTGTCATCTGCGTATATGAGGTTATTGATATTTCTCCCAGCAATCTTGATTCCAGCCTGTGCTTCTTCCAGCCCAGCGTTTCTCATGATGTACTCTGCATATAAGTTAAATAAGCAGGGTGACAATATACAGCCTTGATGCACTCCTTTTCCTATTTGGAACCAGTCTGTTGTTCTATGTCCAGTTTTAACTGTTACTTCCTGACCTGCACACAGATTTCTCAAGAGGCAGATCAGGTCGTCTGGTATTCCTATCTCTTTAAGAATTTTCCACAGTTTGTTGTGAACCACACAGTCCAAGGCTTTGGCATAGTCAATAAAGCAGAAATAGATGTTTTTCTGGAACTCTCTTGCCTTTTCAATGACCCAACGGATGTTGGCAATTTGATCTCAGTTCCTCTTCCTTTTCTAAAACCAACTTGAACATCTGTAAGTTCATGATTTACGTATTGCTGAAGCCTGGCTTGGAGAATTTTGAGCATTACTTTACTAGCGTGTAAGATGAGTGTAATTGTGCAGTGTTTTGAGCATTCTTTGGCATTGCCTTTCTTTGGGATTGGAATGAAAACTGACCATTTCCAGTCCTGTGGCCACTGCTGAATTTTCCAAATTTGCTGGCATATTGAGTGTAGCACTTTTACAGCATCATCTTTTAGGATTTGAAATAGCTCAACTGAAATCCTATCACCTCCACTAGCTTTGTTCTTAGTGATGCTTTCTAAGGCCCACTTGACTTCACATTCCAGGATGTCTGGCTCTAGGTGAGTGATCACACCATTGTGATTATCTGGGTCATAAAGATCTTTTTTGTGTATTTCTTCTGTGTATTCTTGCCACCTTTTCTTAATATCTTCTGCTTCTGTTAGGTCCATACCATTTCTGTCCTTTTTGTGCCCATCTTTGCATGAAATGTTCCCTTGGTATCTCTAATTTTCTTGAAGAGATCTCTAGTCTTTCCCATTCTATTTTTTTCCTCTGTTTCTTTGCTCTGATCATTGAGGAATGCTTTCCTATCTCTCTTTGCTATTCTTTGGAACTCTGCATTCAAATGGGTATATCTTCCCTTTTCTCCTTTGTCTTTTGCTTCTCTTCTTTTCACAGCTATTTGTAAGGCTTCCTCAGAGAGCCATTTTGCTTTTTTGCATTTCTTTTTCTTGGGGATGGTCTTGATCCATCTCCTGTACAATGTCATGAACCTCTGTCCATACTTCTTCAGGCACTCTGTCTATCAGATCCAATCCCTTAAATCTATTTGTCACTTCCACTGTATAATTGTAAGGGATTTGATTTAGGTAGTGGTTTTCACTGCTTTCTTCAATTTAAGTCTGAATTTGGCAATAAGGAGTTCATGATCTGAGCGACAGTCAACTCCTGGTCTTGTTTTTGCTGACTGCATAGAGCTTCTCCATCTTTGGCTGCAAAGAATATAATCAATCTGATTTTGGTGTTGACCATCTCATGATGTCCGTGTGTCGAGTCTTCTCTTGTGTTGTTGGAAGAGGGTGTTTGCTGTGACCAGTGTATTCTCTTGGCAAAACTCTATTAGCCAAATTTGCCTGTTACTCCAGGTGTTTCTTGACTTTCTACTTTTGCATTCCAGTCCCCTATAATGAAAAGAACATCTTTTTTTGTGTGTTAGTTCTAGAAGGTCTTGTAGGTCTTCATAGAACCGTTCAACTTCAGCTTCTTCAGCATTACTGGTCGGGGCATAGACTTCGATTACCGTAATATTGAATGCTTTGCCTTGGAAATGATCAGAAATCATTCTGTCTTTTTTGAGATTGCATCCAAATACTGCATTTTGGACTGTTTTGTTGATTATCATGGCTACTCCATTTCTTCTAAGAGATTCTTGCCCACAGTAGTAAATATAATGGTCATCTGAGTTAAATTGACCCATTCCAGTCCATTTTAGTTCACGGATTCCTAAAATGTCAACCTTCACTCTTGCCATCTCCTGTTTGACCACTTCTAATTTGCCTTTATTCATGGGCCTAACATTCCAGGTTCCTATGCCATATTGATCTTTGCTGCATGGAACCTTGCTTCCATCATCAGTCACATCCACAACTGGGTGTTGTTTTTACTTTGGCTCCATCTCTTCATTCTTTCTGGAGTTATTTCTGCACTGATTTCCAGTAGCATATTGGGCACCTACTGACCTGGGGAGTTCATCTTTCATTGTCCTATCTTTTTGCCTTTTCATGCTGTTCATGGGGTTCTCAAGATAAGAATACTGAAGTCGTTTGCGATTCCCGTCTCCAGTGGACCACATTTTGTCGGAACTCTCCACCATGACCTGTCTGTCATAGTTTCATTGAGTTAGACAAATTTCTCCACTGCTGCCCTGTAAATAAATTGTTCAGTACCATTTTTCTAGATTCCATATATATATATATATGCGTTAGAATACTATATTTATCTATCTCTTTCTGACTCATTTCACTCTGTATAATAGGTTCTAGGTTCATCAACCTCATCAGAACTGACTCAAATGCATTCTTTTTAATGGCTGAGTAATATTTCATTGTGTATATGTACCACAACTTCTTTATCCATTCATCTGTTGATGGATATCTAGGTTGCTTCCACCTTCTAGCTGTTGTAAATAGTGCTGCAATGAACAATGGGATACATGTGTCTTTTTCAGTTTTGGTTTCCTCAGGGTATATACCTAGGAGTGGATTTGCTGGCTTATATGGTCATTTCATTCCTAGTTTTTTAAGGAATCTCTATACCATCTTCCATCGGAGAAGGCAATGGCACCCCACTCCAGTACTCTTGCCTGGAAAATCCCATGGACAGAGGAGCCTGATAGGCTGCAGTCCATAGGGTCGCTAAGAGTCGGATACGACTGAGCGACTTCACTTTCACTTTCATGCATTGGAGAAGGAAATGGCAACCCACTCCAGTGTTCTTGGCTGGAGAATCCCAAGGACGGGGGAGCCTGGTGGGCTGCTGTCTATGGGGTCGCACAGAGTCGGACACAACTGAATTGACTTAGCAGCAGCAGCATACCATCTTCCATAATGGCTGTATCAGTTGACATTCCCACCAACAATGCAAGAGCATTCCCTTTTCTCCACACCCTCTCCAGCATTTATTGTCTGTAGACTTTTTGATGAATGCCATTCAGACTGGTGTGATGTGATATCTCATTGTAGTTTTGATTTGCATTTCTGTAATAGTGAGTGACGTTGAGCATCTTTTCATGTATTTGTTAGCCATCTGTATGTCTTCTTTGGAGAAATGTCTATTTATGTCTTTTTCCCACTTTTTGATTGGGTGGTTTGTTTTTCTGGTATTGAGTTGTATGAGCTGCTTGTAAATTCTGGAAATTAATCCTTTGTCAGTTGTTTCATTTGCTCTTGTTTTCTCCCATCCTGAGGGTTGTCTTTTCACCCTGCTTATAGTTTCCTTTGCTATGCAAAAGCTTTTAAGTTTAATTAGGTCCCAATGTTTACTTTTGTTTTTGTTTCTGTTCCTTTAGGAGGTGGGTCATAGAGGATATTGCTTTGATTTATGTCATTGAGTATTCTGCCTATGATTTCCTCTAAGAGTTTTATAGTTCCTCTTACATTTAGGTCTTTAATCCATTTTGAGTTTATCTTTGTGAGTGGTGTTAGGAAGTGGTCTAATTTCATTCTTTTACATGTGGCTGTCCAGTTTTCCCAGCACCACTTATTGAAGAGGCTGTCTTTGCCCTATTGTATATTCTTGCCTCCTTTCTCAAAAAGAAGGTACCCATAGGTGCATGGGTTTATTTCTGGGCTTTCTATCTTGTTCCATTGGTCTATATTTCTGTTTTTGTGTCAGTACCATACTGTCTTAATGACTGTAGCTTTGTAGTATAATCTGAAGTCGGGAAGATTGATTTCTCCAGCTCTATTCTTCTTTCTTAAGATTGCTTTGGCTATTTGGAGTCTTTTGTGTTTCCATGTGAATTGTGAAATCTTTTGTTCTAGTTCTGTGAAGAATGCTATTGGTAATTTGATAGGGATCACATTGAATCTGTAGATTGCATTTGGTAGTATAGTCATTTTCACAATATTGAGTCTTCCTATCCAAACTTAGATTCTTTTACCTGCAAATTAACATTAAATTTTTTTCAGATACTCATATCTAGTTGCTTTTCTAAGTTTTCCACTGACACTAGAATATTTTTGTATTTGTATAAAAGCTACAAATATTATTTATCCTCTGGTACAGACTGAACTCAGAAGTTCTATCCAAAAATGTGTGTTGACAAAGGAACAGCTTGTGAATACCTGATAACAATAAACAGAGTGTACACAGGCACCTGACTCTGAAGAAAGTAGTGAGGAAACAGAAGTTAAGGTAGTTTTTGACCTTGAGATGTTTGGGGTGCAGGGGCAGGCAGGTAACTACACACTCTCTGTGTGCTGGAGGGAGCCTTTTTACTTACCAAAGGTGCCATGACTATTTTTCTGGATCCTTATTCCCTCTGAACTCCAGTGGAGGATAAAGCAGGGTCTTTGCTGAAGGTTTCCAGGAAGCGTTCCAAAGTACAGTTAGCATTAAGGATTAGGGGTGGTGACCATCTGGCTTACTCATAATGTGGAGGCCTTTTGGGTTCACTTATAAGGCTTTTCTGTTTAGGCCTGCTAAGGATATCAGCTATGTTAATATTCAAGGCGGGGATTTTAGGTTGTGATAGTGATCACTGAGGAATTTTGATAGCTCATTTTGCCAACTACTGTGACCACATCCCCTGTTAAATCTTCAGGAGAAATAAGCTGGTCAAATCAGCACTGTTTGCTTAGACTATAAGAGTCTGAGACGCCTGTGAATTAGTAGGTTAGCAGACCTGAGGCAGTTGGACACATTCTTGTACTAAGGGCTGTAGCTTTTAGTTACCTTGGGTAAAGTATATGATCCAATCAGTTAGGACAAAGGCTATATCTAAGTGTTGCCTTGTCCCTCACAAACGAGTGGTGGGCTTATGAGGTCACATGTCAGAGGAGTCCTGCATCTCACCTATGTTGGCTTTTTCTTCTAATTTGGAACATCCTTCACCTTTATCCTAGCTTCATCCTATACCCTACAGAACAGTGTAAGCTTAAGCAGAACTAGTATCAGCTACTTATTCCAGAGCTTTTCTTGTTCACTGCCATATCCTCAGCATCTAGAACAGTACCTGATAGGTAGGAGATGTGCAGGAAATATTTTTTGAATGAAGAAGGGTGCAGTCTTCCCAAGTGGTTCAGTTTAGTTCAGTTCAGTCGCTCAGTCGTGTCTGACTCTTTGCAACCCCATGAATCGCAGCACGCCAGGCCTCCCTGTCCATCACCAACTCCCCAAGTTCACTCAAACTCATGTGCATTGAGTCGGTGATGCCATCCAGCCATCTCATCCTCTGTTGTCCCCTTCTCCTCTTGCCCCCAATCCCTCCCAGCATCAGGGTCTTTTCAGTGGGTAGCCTTTATGTACAGGATAAAAGAGGGAGGTGTAATCCAAAGAAGAAATGGGTCCAATGGGAAAAAGCTAATGAGACATGCCATATGGGCATAACACCATAACCTCTTAGCTTGTCAGATAGTAGGGAACTTCTCAGTAGTGAGGACACGTGACCTCCTTGCCTTCATCTTTAGGTATTAGTATGCCTTCTTCCCTTTTCTTACTGTCCATGGGGTTCTCATGGCAAGAATACTGAAGTGGGTTGCCATTTTCTTCTCCAGTGGACCACATTTTGTCAGAACTCTTCACTGTTACCCGTCCGTCTTGGGTGGCCCTGCATGGCATGGAGTGAAAAGAGAGAGTTGAAAAAACTGACTTGAAATGCAACCTTAAAAAAAAACTAAGATCATGGCATCTGGTCCCATCACTTCCTGGCAAATAGAAGGGGAAATAATGAAAACAATGACAGATTTTACTTTTTTGGTTTCCAAAATCACTGTGGATGGTGACTAAAGTCACGAAATTAAAAGATGCTTGCTCCTTAGAAGGAAAGCTATGACAGACCTAGACGGCAGATTAAAAAGCAGAGATACTACTTTGCTGACAAAGGTCTATATAGTCAAAGAAATGGTTTTTCCAGTAGTCATGTATGGATGTTAAGAGTTGCTAAAGAAAGCTGAGTGCCGAAGGATTGATGCTGTCAAATTTTGGTGGAGAAGACTCTTGGCACCCCACTCCAGTACTCTTGCCTGGAAAATCCATGGATGGAGGAGCCTGGTAGGCTGCAGTCCATGCGGTTGCTGGAGTTGGCCACGGCTGAGCGACTTCCCTTTCACTTTTTACTTTCATGGATTGGAGAAGGAAATGGCAACCCACTCCAGTGTTCTTGCCGGGAGAATCCCAGGGACGGGGAAGCCTGGTGGGCTGCCGTCTATGGGGTCGCACAGAGTCGGACACGACTGAAGCGACTCAGCAGCAGCAGACTCTTGAGAATCCCTTGGACTGCAAGGAGATCAAACCAGTGAATCCTAAAGGAAATCAACCCTTAATATTCATTAGAAGGATTTATGCTGAGCTCCAGTACTTTGGCTACTTGATGCACAAAACTAACTCATTGGTAAAGACTCTGCTGCTGGGAAAGCTTGAAGGTAAAAGAAAGGGGTGGCAGAGGGTGAGATGGTTAGATAGCATCACTGACTCAATGAGCATGAGTTTGAGCAAACTCTAGGAGATAGTGAAGGACAGGGGAGCCTGCTGTGCTGCAGTCCATGGGGTGGCAAAGAATCGAACTTAGTGACTCAACAACAGGCTTTCTTCCTCCCCCTGGCATGCCTACAGGTGGGAAGCCTTGAGCGCCCTCTTGAGGCTGAACCTGCCACTGACAGAAATTTCTTTAAAAGCTCACTTTTTACCATTGTCTTGGAGGAATCCAATGGCAACCCACTCCAGTATTCTTGCCTGGAAAATCCCGTGGACAGAGGAGCATGGTGGGCTACAGTCCACAGGATCGCAAAGAGTTGGATACAACTGAGCGACTTGACGTTGGAGGAATCCATTTTTCATCTAAGGAATGAATGAACTGCAACCTTTTAAGCACAGTCACTTAAAACTATTCCAACAGTTGTGTTGGAAACTTTACTAAAATATTGTATATTTCTCCATCTTCTTAATAAAGTACTTGGGGTATCGTCTGTTTTCCTGTTATTTCAGGATCATTTTGGAAATACCATGCTATAAATACAGTGATACACTTAGGGTTTACTGCAGATGGATTTTTTCCATTACACTGAAGACCATCTGTTGTGCTTTTTGAATTCTCTCGCCCATTTTCATAGTTTTTCTCTGATAGGCATTCTTGTTCACTTCCTGATGCCACTCACATGTCTCCCCAAGGGTTCCCAGTCCCCAACAGTATATTCTCTCTGGTTATGTGTAGGAAAGTAGATGACTGAGCTTATTAGGTTTTTCTAAAATACAAGGGAACTTTAATATGGGGACTTTGTGGTATCTGTGAGTCTCCTTTCTAGTTTTCCCCATCTCTAGTTCTTTTCAGGGATATTCTAGAAAGTTAGGCTCATCAGGCATGTGGTTTCTGGATAAGCGAGATGTTAGTGACTCTTACAGTTATTCCGTTCCAAATTTTGAAAGTAGTAGGATATCAGTACTAAAAATAAGCTATACTGGTGGTGGTTTAGTCACTAAGTCATGTCCGACTCTTGTGACGCCATGGACTGTAGCCCGCCAGGCTCCTTTGTCCATAGGATCCTCCAGGCAAGAATACTGGAGTGGGTTGCCATTTCCTTCTCCAAGGGATCTTCCTGACCCAGGAATTGAACCCAGGTCTCCTGCATTGCAGGCAGATTCTTTACCATCTGAGCTACGAGGGAAGCTATTTTGGGCAACCACTTTTCTTAGCCCGATTCTCATTAGAGCTTAAGAAGAAAAAACAACAGTAGGATGTTGTTTATCCAGTCTTTCCATTTCTGGGTAAGAAGGAGGAAGAAGGGAAGAGAAAATGCGTGGGGTTGTGTCATGTTCTAGTAGCCAGTTTTGAAAGATTCCTCTAGGTTTGGAGTGGAAACATGGATTATAGAGGATTGAGGGGGGAGCAGAGAGGATGGTCAAGATGTCACAGCAGCTGTCCATGGGAAGGATGATGGTGACTTGGACAAGTGTAGAAATGGTACATGTAGTAAAGCATAGCTGGACTCAGAGTATGTAATCAAGATAGAGCCTGTAGAGTCAGATGTCGGTCCTGACTCTGCAGGCTCTTATTATATTAGAGTTCAGTCATGTTTACAGCCTGCATTTGTTTTTAACTGAAGGAATCAAGTATATCAGTTATTCCTCATTGGTACTGATATTACCATGGTTAGATTTGCTGCAAAAGTTACATTACCAAATACAGTATAGAATGAAAAACATTCCCTATCTTACGGGCAAACAATCCAAATGTTTGAGGTTAGACTCTAGAATGTGGTGCTGAAGAGGTATTAGAACACATGTTTAGCAATGAACATAAACTTTTTCCCTCTTGCAGTTGTTACAATTTATCAAGCAAACATAGTTTGGGGGCTTGTATAGAAACTCCACAGTTTTAAGGAAATAAACACAAATCTCCAAATAAATAGCTAAACATTCCTCAGAGGATACTAAAAATATAATTTAGAATTTAACTCATTTCTTTTAGCTATTTTTTTTGTGATTCTTTATAGTTCATGACAGCATTGAATTAAATAAGCATCTTTTCCCCAGGGTTTTAAATGCAATGGAAGGCTTTTACATGTATCATTCTCAAATTGTTTGATTTATTGTTAGTTTGATTTATGTGAAAGTTTTATCCTTAATTTTAGATTTAGTAGATTTTAACCTGATATTTATAGGAATTTATATTCAAAGGTTTTATTGAAAGCCTGGGGGTACACATTTTAACTATAAGTGTCGTATCTTATTATTTTATTATAAGAAAGAAAAGTATGGAGCCTTGTGGCTGGGACTGTTCACGCTCTACTTTTATAAAATCAAGTTCTCATAATCATCTTTGCAGCCATTATTTGTTGTGCTTTTGCAGTACTTTGTTTATTCCAAGCTATTCTTACAGGTTTCTAGGAATTCAAGGGCCAAGAAACATTCTACTAAGAATTTGAAATACCAAAGCACTTAATTTTATGGGAGTGTTGAGTGTTTACTCCTTTTTAAGTTTTGAGGACCAGGAAAATGAAGAAGTGTTTTGTGTTACACAACATGTCGTACTATAAATATGTTTTACTTTTATTGCCCATGATGTAACCAGAATGGGGAAAAACATAGAAAAAATAATTGTTGATATGACCTTGCCTGGGGTGGGGGATGGGGCATATGACGCAAGAAGAGATCTGTTACCAATTATAGTAAAATTATTAGCATTAAAAAGAGTTGCATAGATGAGTGAGTAATAATCAAACTTACACACAGTTTTCCTGAAAATTTTCTATCTCCTTTCATCTTTCTTTGCTTAGGTACTTGATAAAGGAAAAAAAAATCCTCTTGGGTTTTTTGGATGAAAAACTAATTCCGTGATTTTGCTCTCTGTAGCTCTTTGTCTTTGATTTTAATCCCCAGAGAATACCATTTGGCTATTTTGAAATTATTTCTGTTTCCAACTGAGCTTGCACTTTGCCGGCAGAGAGCCTTTCCCATCTCATTCTGCCTTTTCCTCTGCCCCGCTGCTCCCCCTGCGCCCACCTCTTTTTCTATAGCCAGGGAAGGAACTTGTTAACCACGACTTTCTCTTTTATAAACCGGCTGAGCAGTCCCATCAATACAATACATTTACAGGCACCCTACCTCATTCTGATCCCAGAAAAACAAGCAACAGGAAATGCAGGAAAACTCGCCGCTCAGCTCAACCCAGATAGACAGAATTGGCCGAAGGAAAATGCCAGAACAACAGAGACTGTTCATTTGATTTCCAGGAACGGAGATGATTGGTAGTCTGCTCTTTTCAAAATAAACTTTGATCTGGAGCTGATCACCTTGTTAGTTATTCCCTTCGGATGCTCAGGACTGGTAGCTGCCCTTGTTGGGTTTTCAAGATCAGTCTGTTAAGTGCAGACTATAATGGGCTAACCTGTCTCCAAGAGAAGTGGAGAATACTGGTCACTTGTCAGCCTGGGCCCCAAGGTAAAAGCAGTACAAGGGTGTGTGTGGGGGATATTCATTTGAAATAGAAGGAGATAGAAACGAAGATAGGGGAAAATGCAGAAATGTGGCCCGAAAAATTACAAAACTGCTGCTGTTGCTATTTAGTCGCTCAGTCATATCTGACTCTTTGCGACCCCACGGACTGTAGCCCGACAGGCTCCTCTGTCCACGGGAGTTCCCAGGCAAGAATACTGGAGTGGGTTGTCATTTCCTTCTCCNAAAAATTACAAAACTGCTGCTGTTGCTATTTAGTCGCTCAGTCATATCTGACTCTTTGCGACCCCACGGACTGTAGCCCGACAGGCTCCTCTGTCCACGGGAGTTCCCAGGCAAGAATACTGGAGTAGGTTGTCATTTCCTTCTCCAGGGAATCTTCCTGACCCAGGGATCGAACTCGTCTTCTGCTTGGCAGGCAAATTTTTTTTTTTTTTACCACTGAATGACCGGCAAAGCCCAAGAAGAAAACTATTACCTTACTAATCTCTGTGTTATGTATCAACTATAAAGGAATTTTCTCTAATGTTCATGTTCCCTGTAGACTATCCTTCCTTATCTCTTTCTTACAATTTCCCTATTTCGTCCCCTTTCCCCCTCTCCTTTGTTTTCTCTCTTCCTTATTTCCTCTCTCCTGAATCTCTTTCCTTTTGTTGTCGTTCTTTTTGAGCTTAACCTGGTACTGTGGCAAAAACAAAGATGATTAAGAACAAATCTAGCTTGCCTAATGGCAAATCCACATACGAGTAACTGTAATACAGCATACTCAGTGAGAATACTGCTCAGTTCAGTTTAGGCGCTCAGTTGTGTCTGACTCTTTGTGACCCCGTGGACTTCAGCATGCCAGGCTTACCTGTCCATCACCAACTCCCAGAGCCTACTCAAACTTATATCCATAGAGAGGTAGAAAACAAAATTCCATGGGGTTCTGAGGTGAAAATGACATCTTTATCATTTGTGGGGAGACATGACTTTTTGCACTCATTCGTTCATTCATTCATTCACTAACCCCTCCCTCCATCTGCCCAGGCATTCTGCTAGGAACTGGCAATAACAACAGGGGCAATGGTAGGTATGATCACTGCCTCCCAGGAGCTTGGATGCTCCTGGAAAGACTAGAAGCTGGCAAACGGATATCAAGTAGTTACAGGTTATGAAGAGGATTGTGAAGGAAACAGTTGCCCTTTGCAGTGGCAGCGAGTAAAGGGGGAAGCTGTCTTCCTTGTGTAGTTTGCGAAGGGATTTAGGAGGGATATTGCAGGAGACGGCTGAAGGATGAGAGCAAGCCCGTCTTGGGGAGAGGCAAGAGAAGCGTGGCCCGGTCAGAGGGAATGTGGATGCAGAGACACAGAGGAGAGGAGTGGGCCACTGTAGAACTGTCAGGAGGTCGGGATGGCTGGAGAACCAGGCTGGGCATGGCCAAGGCAAGATCTAAAAGGAAGGGGGGCCTAGATCCTTGACAAGCTGGGGTTGAATTCTGGGTGGAGTGGGAAGTCACTGAAAAGGAGTGTCTTGCTGGGATTTTATTTTTAAAAACATCCAATCATATGACGTATGGAGAAGACATATCCCACTCTGGGGGTAGCCAGAGTGGAAGCATGGAAATCACCCCCCAAAATCTCTCTACTCTAGGAAAAAAAAAGGTGTGTTAGGATATTATGGGATTAAGAGGTATGTTATCAACATGGCGACATTTTATCTGGGTTTTTAAGACTAGTTGGAGTTTTGACAAGCAGAGATTTGGAGTGAGGGGCATTTCTGGAGCAGGAGGCAGAGCGACCCAGGTATGGGGGTGAGAGGCGTGAGGTGATTTGGCAAAAGGCCAGCTTCCTTGGTATGCCTGAGCAAGAGGTGAGGGTGACTGAGATGAAGGTGTGTCAGTGGTGAGAAGTGGGGAGCGGGGCTTAAGACAGAAATCAAGGATGGCTTCTGGCTTGTGAGACAGAAATGTGGCTTGGTGGAGTGGCCGTCAGGGGTGAGAGACAGCTGAAGGAAAGGCAGCTTCGGCTGTGCAGGGACACGGGAGGGGGAGGTCAGCTGGCCTGGCCTGGCATCTCCTTTCCAGTGTCTCCTGACAAACTCAAACTGCTCCTCTTGACTCTCTGCAGCTCTTTCAGTTTCTCTGTCACAGCACTATTAGCTGGACTCTCTCATATTTGCAGCAAAAATCACCATGGGACCACATTGGTCTTATGAGCACCAGTTTCTTTTTGTGACAAATAGGAATGGAGAGAAAAATCCTCAGTAATTTCCCCAATTTTAATTCTCTGTTTCTCAGTATGCTTTGGGCCCTGATGGGTTTCTTGCTAATTTTCAGGAAAATTCTGCCCATGCTTTAAAGTGAAAGAAGGCAGATGAGTACTGTGAGCTCAGAAAACTGCCATGTCTTCTTGGAGGCAGAGCTTTGCTTTCCTGCCATCTTTGGAGCTTTGTTTCCTCCCAACATTAAAGGAAATACTACCCAATAGCAATGAACACCTAAAACCAAGATCCAGCTCAGCAGAAAGTAAAAGCCCAATAAGTTGAAAATAAATTTGAAAAGGTTAAAGACTTGAAACCCCTTTTTAAGCTCAAGAAAGGACTCATTGTCTTTAAAGTGATAGGCTACTTCTTCTGGGTTTCATCATATGTTCTGAATAAAGAGCAATGATAGAGAGTAGCAATAGCTACTCTTGAGTTATGTCAGACAGTGGTGTTAATTGCCACCATTCCTGGGATGAGGCTGAGAGCAGTAAGGAATCACGAGGCTTGTTCCTTCTCTTTAACGATATGCAGTGTATCGGAGAAATACGCCTGACTTTCTTGAACCAGCTCATAAATGCAAAGGAAGTAATTGGGAGCTAAATTATGGAGAGGGCAGCAGTGGACATTCAGAGCAAGGGGAGGTCAGTCAGGAAGAGCCACGAGGTCAGTGGAGTCCTATGGGCCGTAGGACTTGGCTCTGAAGTGTTTGGTTGAGTCAAGGTGAAAGTTGAGCTGAACCCTAAATGATATGCCTTTATTTATAAACGGTATACCTAAATGACAGACCTTTATTTAATGCTCTGTCTTAAGATCAAACATTTTACTCACTTTGAACCGCTGACTTGCACAAGCTGCACGTGGCGAAGGTCTCCTTTCTACTCCCATCCCCAGTCCCTCAGTCTCCCTAACCCAGAGTGCCTGCCACGACGCATTTCTTATAGTCCCTTCAGGATAGAATGTGATATTTTTACACAGATGTTGCGTTTCTTATTTGAATTGATGAAATGTTTTCATTTTAAAAATGTATCCCTTACTAACTGCTAAAATGTAGTAAAGAACATGAAAGGTAAAAATACCCAAATCAAACAAACAGAAACCCAACAAACTGCTTTCCTGTTGGGAGACCACCCTGTGCTGGTCTCCTTTAATGGTGGTGGGCAACCCCTGAGTGAGAAGTGCTTTCCCTGGGATCTTTGCATCCACATCAGTGGGAATAGCCCTGGCGGGAAGGTAAAGCAACCACGAACCCTCCACGGCTTGGAGAACGATAATACTGTTGTCTTGATGTGATGCTCTGCGGGAACCTCACAACTCGTTCCCTTGATCTCCATAACGACTTCACAAAGTAGGCCTTTTCCTTCCTTTCAGATGAGAAAGTTCAGGGCAAATAGGAGGTGCTGTCAAGCTGTGGCGCTGACTTCTAAAACCTGGCCTTTCTCTGCATTTATCAGGCTGCCCTTCTAGGTGGGATGGTCTGTATTTCTGGAATCACTGCTGCCATATTTTTCTCCGTGGCTGTATGTTCTGAGATGTGGAGGTGAACTTGTGGTGGTCTAAGAAAAAAGTCACCAGAAGTTTTCTTCCTCTCTATTAAAAAAAAAAAAAAAATCTGCTAAAAGGAAAAGAGTAAATTCACAGCTCAGTTATAGGGGCTGTAAGTCAAGGCATGTTTTCTTTTTGTGTGGCTAAACTGCCTCTCTCATTTTGAGTTTTTCAGCCTGAAATGATGAGTCTTACGAATAACAAATATACTTCTAATGAGCATTTTGGATTCAAGTTTAGAAATTCTTTTTATTTTTTCTTTTTGTCTAGCCTCTCCTTTGAAAAAAGATTGTTAAAGGCAAAAACTAAAATTGAGAAGACAGCAGTCTTCTTGCTTTTTTGCACAGGGAACGTTTTTTTATTTCATGAATTCGGCGCTCAGCTTTCTTCACAGTCCAACTTTCACATCCATACATGACCACTGGAAAAACCATAGCCTTGACTAGACAAGGGCAAATTTAGCCCAAAGTAAACATACCCTTGATATTATTATTTTTCATAGTCCCACGCCATTTTCTAGTTTCTCTTCCTACTTTCTTTGTGCCTAGAATGTGAATGCATTGTCTGTGGCTTCCATCTGGGCCCTTGAGGGAGAGGCCAAAACAAGAGCAATTCACTGGCTCTGAAACCATTGAGATGTTCACAGTGTCTCCTGCCACTTACTCATGATCTTCTTGTTAAATGAGAGAAATAAACCCTCTTTCTTTAGGTTGCTCTGTCTTCCCCACAGCCTGGGAGCAGAGAGAAGGTATGACTTATCCAGGGAATTTTAAGGAGCTCAGGACGATTGGGGGCAGAGTGCTTGGAGCCAGCTTGGGTGGGGAGATGACACTGGAACCATGTGTACGGCTCAGATTTTGAAGAGTTTAGTTGGATTTAGGACTCCCCCCCGCCCTCCCATGAGCTGTCTTAATCAGGTAGTCAGACATGACTGGTGGTTCAGATGGTAAAGAATCTGTCTGTTGCAGGAGACCCGGGTTCAGTCCCTGGGTCGGGGAAATCCCCTGGAGAAGGGACTTGCCACCCACTCTAGTCTTCTTGCCTAGAGAATCCCATTATCAGGTAGTCAGACATGACTGGTGGTTCAGATGGTAAAGAATCTGTCTGTTGCAGGAGACCCGGGTTCAGTCCCTGGGTCGGGGAAATCCCCTGGAGAAGGGACTTGCCACCCACTCTAGTCTTCTTGCCTAGAGAATCCCATGGACATTGGAGCCTGGTGAGCTACAGTCCATGGGGTTTTAAAGAGTTGGACACGACTGAGTGACTAACACACACACACAGACATGATCAGGTTTTTGGCTTAAGAAAGATCACTGTGGCTGCTCTGTGAACAATGAATTGGAAGCGATAAGACTGGGCACATGGAGACCTGACTGAAGGCTCCATGTGCAGTCATTAACCTGGGTGAGTGTCAATCGCGGGGATGGAGGCAAGTGAGAGAGTTCTGGAAATGTTTAGGGAGAGAAGTTCAGTTCATTTCAGTCACTCAGTCGTGTCCGACTCTTTGTGAGCCCATGAACTGCAGCACACCAGGCCTCCCTGTTCATCACCAACTTCCAGAGTCCATCCAAACCCATGTCCATTGAGTCGGTGATGCCATCCAACCATCTTATCCTCCATCGTCCCCTTCTCCTCCTGCCCCCAATCCCTCCCAGCATCAGGGAGAAAAGAGAACAGGCCTAATATGCAGAAGAGGGAGGAGCATGCAAGGACAACTTGGGAGCTTCTGGTATGTGTAACTGCTTGGATGGTGGTGTTCTTAGCTGACAAAGGCCATGCAGAGGAGTGGTTCTTACTCCTTCTTCTCTTGATGGGCTTTAATAAAGTCACTGCAAAGCTTTATATAATATTTCATTTCATATTGTATTTCTTCATGCTCTTTTTTTTTTTTTTTAACTCCTTTTTCTTTCTTTATACTTTTTCATCGGGGGAGGGTTTAAGAGCCTCAGTTGTGTAGGAAATTCACCTTCCTGCTAGGAGAGTGTCTGTGGTATTCTTAGAACAGTTTTCCTCCTAACTACAGAATTCTTTGTGATGTTAGTAATTATTATTATTATTTGTCTACAGGGAGTGAAATGGAGAGCATTATAGTCTGTAAAAAATGTTATCTCTCCTAACAGCTTTTTGATGCAATTTTATGTGCCAGAAATTATCTTTATAGAATTCAACTTTCTGTGAAAGTGGTAAAGAGGGTAATACCTCATTTTAATGAAAGGCATTCATCCAATTTTGAACTATCTGGAAAGGAAATCTCTGTGGAGAGCTGAACTTAAGGGATCAATAAATTTCTCTAATTCAGAAATTGAGATATGGCTGAATGGATATTTTAAATCTTGAGTGTGGTTATAAATTGGAAATGCAGATTAGGTCCAATCCAAAAGGCAAAAAAGGCTCAATATTTTTGAAGTTGTTAGTGATTAGACTGTGAGCTTGTCATGCTTGCAGATGAACATCATTTTAGCACAGAGTTCCTGCTGCCCAGGGAGTAAGGGGCTTTTTGAAGTCATTCAGAGAGACTTCAAGAGGGAATTACTGATTTTCTTTTCTGTTTTTAATGAAGACTTAATTAATAATCATAGTAAAAATAATGATGTGTTCTCTTTGTATAGTGCTTAGTTTACACTGCCCTTTAAAATGCACGATCTATTTAGCCCCATGTGAAGTAGGCAGGACAAGTATTTTATCTCTGCTTCAGAGATGAGGAAACTAAGATCCAAGAGGTTTTCCTCGGGTCATCTGATTCCTGGAGCAGTACTTTTCCCAGTAAACACCAGCTTCCTTGTGCCTTACAAAGGTCTCCACAGTGCAGCTGTGTGGTGGGGAAGGGAGCCTCTTTAGGGAGGGTGAGCAAACTGGCCTCCGGATGTGCTCTCCTAGGATTATGTTAGCTCCAGCCACACATGTGAGTGGAAACAAAAAAAGATGTTGGACTAAACATGATCAGCTGTTGCTCATTTTTTCCCCCAGTAAATTTTAGTTCTGTATCTCTTCTCTTTCTCTAGGATTCTTCAGGAAAAGCATTCATTAATTAGCGCCACAGCCTTTAAAAATTTTTTGAAAAATACATTGAGAATGTTTTGTTTATCAACTTCTTTCCTGTGAATTTATAAAAGATTTCTGTGTGTGATCTTAGCAGAGTGTCTTGGTTCAGAGTGAGGAACTCCGACCAGTAATCCTGGGAGGCATAGTTTTAAAAACCTTAAAACAAACGTTTCGAAAGTGATTGAAACGGACATCCTTAAAGATGTAGTTTGTTGCCATCCGAGGAACATTTGTATAGGTTTTAAAATTATTCATATTTGAAAGACTAGCATTATACAGGCACAGTATTTTTGAAATAGAGATGTCCTATGAAAAGTGAAAGTGAAAGTCGCTCAGTCTTGTCTGACTCTGGATTGCCATGCTTCCTCCAGGGGATCTTCCCTACCCAGGGATCGAACCCAGATCTCCTGCATTGGTAGGTGGGTTCTTTACCACTAGCGCCATCTGTTTTGAAGTTCATCTGTATCATAGCTTCTCATGCTTCTTTCTAGTTCTCATTCTGCCTTTGGTCAAGGTTAAAACAAACTCCAAGGTGCAGCTGGTCCTGGGAAAAGTGGTGTGTCTTGCTCTTTCTTTGATATTCCCCCCTTCACAGAAGATGGCTATTTTAGGAATAAATGGTATCAACTATCTTTTGCCGGGTGTGAGAGTCAAACCTTCTAAAATGTAAGTTTCGTGAGAGCAGTGAACTTACTCTCTCTATCCCTTTCTTCTCAGTGCCCAGAACAGGGCGTGGAACATTGTAGAGAAAGATTGGTGGCTAAAGGAATGAAACGTTCCTGTCGGGACTCCCTGGAGGTAGTTGGCTCAGCGTAGAGGTCTGTGCATCAGGACTCATGATTGCAAGTGAGAGAGAATGGGCTCAGTACATTTCTACGATTCTCTCCCTCTCACTTGTACCCACCTAGAGACAAAGCTCTTGTCTTTTCTGTCTAGGCCTAGGCAGAAAGCCCATTGCCTGTGCTCTCCAAAATATTAAATCTCACATTCACAAAGAATCTGGTTTCTTCAGGTTGATCTGTATGTTCCAAGCTCCAGTCCATATTCAAAAGGTCTCAGCAAGTGTATTGATGATTTCTTCGTATCCTTTCCCTTCCAGAGATTGGGTGAAATGTTAAGCTGTTGGTTTCCATTTTTCACTTCACTCAAGCTATAATTGTAGCCCCTTCTTATATAAGAAGACTTCTCTGATCAAATTCATTTCCCTTAGATCCCTGTGTACCTTACTTTGTGTTTCCTTAGCATATTGCTACTAAGTTGTGTTGTGCTGTCTCACATTTGATATGTTATGTATACATTTGTTCTGTTTGCCCTGTTTTCAGCTTTTAAAAATAATTTATTTACTATATTTCACAATATACACACAGTAGTCTCAAGGTAACAATACTAACACTACCACCAACAAAGTGATTACTGAGAACAATTTAGTATTTAAAATTTTTTCAATTCTGTTTCCTTCCTCTATCCCTCCCCTCTTTCCTTCCTTCTACCACGACCACCACTTAAGGTCTACTCTCTTAGCAAGTCAAATTTCAGTTATATAATACAGCATTATCAACTATGGTCACAATGTTACACATTTAATCCTCAGACCTCACTCATAGTATAATAAAGTTGCTACTGTTTTATCAACCTCTCCTCATTCCTAAATTCAGTTGCTCAATCCTGACTCCTTGCAACCCAATGGACTGCACCATGCCAGGCCTTCCTGTCCATTACCAACTCCCAGATTTTACTCAGTCATGTCCATTGAGTCGGTGATGCCATCCAACCATCTCATCCTCTGTTGTCCCCTTCTCCTCCCGCCTTCAATCTTTCCCAGCATCAGGGTCTTTTCAGATGAGTCCGTTCTTCCCATCTGGTGGCCCGAGTATTGAAGATTCACCTTCAGCATCAGTCCTTCTAGTGAATATTCAGGACTGGTTTCCTTTAGGATGAACTAGTTGGATCTCCTTGCAGTCCAAAGGACTCTCAAGAGTCTTCTCCAACACCACAATTCAAAAGCATCAATTCTTCGGCTCTCAGCTTTCTTTATAGACCAACTCTCATATCCGTACATGACTACTAGTAAAACCATAGGTTTGACTAGACAGACCTTTGTTGGCAAAGTAATGTCTCTGTTTTTAATATACTGTCTAGGTTGGTCATAACTTTTCCCCCAAGGATCGAGCGACTTTTAATTCCATGGCTGCAGTCACCATCTGCAGTGATTTTGGAGCCCCCCAAAATAAAGTCTGTCACTGTTTCCATTGTTTCCCCATCTATTTGCCCTGAAGTGATGGGAACAGATGCTATGATTTCTTAGTTTTCTGAATATTGGGTTTTAAGCCAACTTTTTCACTCTCCTCTTTCACTTTCATCAAGAGGCTCTTTAGTTCCTCTTCCCTTTCTGCCATGATGGTGATGTCATCTGCATATTTGAGGTTATTGATATTACTTCCGGCAATCTTGATTCCAGCTTGTGCTTCATCCAGCCCAGTGTTTCTCATGACATACTCTGGATATAAGTTGAATAAGCAGGGTGACAATACACAGCCTTGACATACTCCTTTCCCTATTTGGAACCAGTTTGTTGTTCCATGTCCAGTTCTAACTGTTGCTTCTTGACCTGCATACAGATTTCTCAGGAGGCAGGTAAGGTGTTCTGATATTCCAATCTCTTGAAGAATTTCCCACAGTTTATTGTGATCCACACAGTCAAAGGCTTTGGCATAGTCAATAAAGCAGAAATAGATGTTTTTCTGGAACTCCCTTGCTTTTTTGATGATCCAACAGATGTTGGCAATTTGTTGGCTAGTGTGTGAGATGAGTGCAATTGTGTAGCAGTTTGAACATTCTTTGGCATTGCCTTTCTTTGAGATTGGAGTGAAAACTGACGTTTTCCAGTCCTGTGGCCACTGCTGAGTTTTCCAAATTTGCTGGCATATTGAGTGCAGCACTTTCACAACATCATCTTTCAGGATTTGAAATAGCTCAACTGGAATTCCATCACTTCCACTAGCTTTGTTCACAGTGATGCTTCCTAAGGCCCACTTGACTTTGCATTCCAGGATGTCTGGCTCTAGGGGAGTGATCACACCATTGTGATTATCTGTCTCATAAAGATCTTTTTTGTATAGTTCTTCTGTGTATGCTTGCCACCTCTTCTTAGTATCTAATGCTTCTGTTAGGTCCATACCATTTCTGTCCTTTATTGTGCCCATCTTTGCATGAAATGTTCCTTTGGTATCTCTAATTTTCTTGAAGAAATCTCTAGTCTTTCCCATTCTATTGTTTTCCTCTATTTCTTTGCACTGATCACCGAGGAAGACTTTCTTATCTCTTCTTGCTGTTCTTTGGAACTCTGCATTCAAATGGGAATATCTTTCCTTTTCTCCTTTGCTTTTTGCTTCTTTTCTTTTCACAGCTATTTGTAAGGCCTCCTCAGACAACCATTTTGCCTTTTTTGCACATCTTTTTCTTGGGGATGGTCTTGATCACTGCCTCCTGTACAATGTCACAAACCTCTGTCCATAGTTCTTCAGCTACTCTATCAGATCTAATCCCTTGAATCTGTTTGTCAATTCCACTGTATAATCGTAAAGGATTTGACTTAGGTCATACCTGAATGGTCTAGTGTTTTTCCCCACTTTCTTCAATTTAAATCTGAATTTGGTAATAAGGAGTTCATGATCTGAGCCACAGTCAGGTCCCAGTCTTGTTTTTGCTGACTGTATAGAGCTTCTCCATCTTTGGCTGCAAAGAATATAATCAGTCTGATTTTGGTGTTGACCATCTGGTGATGTCCATGTGTAGTCTTCTCTTGTGTTGTTGGAAGAGGGTGTTTGCTATGACCAGTGCGTTCTCTTGGCAAAACTTGATTAGCCTTTGCCCTGCTTCATTCTGTACCCCAAGGCCAAATTTGCCTGTTACTCCAGGTTTTCTTGACTGCCACCTTTTGCATTCCAGTCCCCTGTAATGAAAAGGACATCTTTTGTGTTTGTGAGTTCTAGAAGGTCTTGTAGGTCTTCATGGAAACATTCAACTTCAGCTTCTTCAGCAACCACTGTTCTACTCCTTGTTTCTGTGAGTCTGACTTTTTTCCTTTTAGATTTCACATATAAATGATACTAGGCAATATTTATCTTTTTCTCTCTGACTTACTTCATTTAGCATAATGCTTTTTAGGTTTATTCATGTTGTTGCATGTGGCAGGATTTCCTTCTTTTTTAAGGCTGGGTAATATTCCATTAAATATTGGTATGTCACATTTTATTCATCCATTATTGTGTCAGCAGACACTTAGGTGGTTTCTATACCTTCACTGTGGTGAATAATGCTGCAATGAGTATTAGAATACAGAGATATCTTTTCAAGATAGTAATTTCGTTCCCTTCAGATGTATATCCAGAAGTGAGATTATTGGATCATATTGTATTTACATTTTAAATTTCTTAAGGAACCTCTATACCATTTTCCATAGTGACTGTACCAGTTTACATTCTCATCAGCAATGTACTAGTGTTCTTTTTTTCTCTGCATCCTTGTCAGCATGTGTTATCTCTTGTCTTTTTTATAATAGACATCCTAAGAAATGCGGGGTACTATCTCACAGTGGTTTTGGTTTGTGTTTTGCTGATGATTAGTGTTGCTGCGCACCTTTTCATGTACCTGGCCATTTGCATGTCTCCTTTGGAAAATGTCTATTCCAATCCTTTGTTAATTTTTAAAACAGGTTGTTTGGTTTGTTTTTGTTGAGTTGTATGAGTACCTTGTGTATTTTGGATACTAGTTACTTATTGGATATGTGATTTGCAAATATTTCCTCCCAGGAAATATTACCTCCCAGGAGGTAAGCTGCGTTTTCATTTTGCTGATGGTTTCCTTTCTTGTGCAGAAGCTTGTTAGTTTGGTATAGTCCCACTTGTTTACTTTTGCTTTTATTGTCTTTACTTTTGGTGTCAAATCCAAAACCGTATCGCCAGATTAGTGCCAAGGAGCTTACCTTCCATGTTTTCTTCTAGGAGTTTCAGGGTTTATCTTCATGTCTTTAATTCATTTTGGTGGGCTAATTTTTAAATCTTCTTTGTTTATTTTTGGCTATACTAGGTCTGTATTGCTGTGCATGGGCTTTCTTTAGTCGCAGCAAGGACGGGCTGTTCTTCATTGCATTGTGATAGCTTCTCATTGCAGTGGCTTCTCTCATTGCAGAGCACAGGCTTTAGGTGCATGGGATTCAGTAGTTACAGCTTGTGGGCTCTAGAGTGTGGGCTTAATAGTTGTGGCACATGGGCTTAGTTACTCCATGGCATGTGGGATCTTCCTGGAACAGGGATTGAACCCGTATCCCTTGCATTGGTAGATGGATTCTTAACTACTGGGAAGTACCCTTTAATCCATTCTGAGCTGATTTTTGGATATGGTATAAGATAAAGGTATACTTTCGTTGCTTTGCATGTGGTTGTCCAGTTTTCCCAGCATCATTTATTGAAAAGACTCTCCTTTCTATGTTGTGTATAATTGGCTCCTTTGTTGAAAACTAGTTGACCATATGTACATGGATTTTTTTTTTTTCCTGAGTTCTATGTTTGGCTCCATTGACCTGTATGTCTAGTTTTATGCCAATACTATACTATTTTGATGATGAGAACTTTGTAATATAACTCAAAATCAGAAAGTGTGATGCCTCCAGGAGGCATCTATGAAACCAAATAGATAGCTGAGAAAAAAACAAAAAACAAAAACCCCATGCACATATGGTCAACTAGTTTTCAACAAAGGAGTCAAGAATATACAATGTAGAAAGGAGAGTGTCTTCAGTAAATGTGCTGGGAAAACTGGACAGTTCAGTTCAGTTGCTCAGTCATGTCCGACTCTGCAACCCCATGGACTGCACCACACCAGGCTTCCCCATCCATTGAGTCGGTGATGCCATCCAACCATCTCATCCTCCGTCGTCCCCTACTCCTCCTGCCTTCAATCTTTCCCAGCATCAGGGTCTTTTCACATGAGTCCGTTCTTCCCATCTGGTGGCCAAAGTATTGGAGTTTCAGCTTCAGTATCAGTCCTTTCAGTGAATATTCAAGACTGGTTTCCTTTAGGATGAACCGGTTGGATCTCTTTGCAGTCCAAGGAACTCTCAAGAGTCTTCTCCAACACCACAGTTCAAAAACCTCACTTCTCTGGTGCTTAGCTTTCTTTATAGTCCAACTCTCACATCCGTACATGACTACTGGTAAAACCATAGCTTTGACTAGATGGACCTTTGTTGGCAAAGTAATGTCTCTGCTTTTTAATATGCTGTCTGGGTTGGTCATAGCTTTTCCTCCAAGGAGCAAGTGTCTTTTAATTCCATGGCTGCAGTCACCATCTGCAGTGATTTTGGAGCCCCCAAAATAAAGTCTGTCACTGTTTCCATTGTTTCCCCATCTATTTGCTATGAAGTGATGGGACCAAATGCCATGATCTTAGTTTTCTGAATATTGAGTTTTAAGCCAACTTTTTCACTCTCCTCTTTCACTTTCATCAAGAGGCTCTTTAGTTCTTCTTTCCTTTCTGCCATAAGTGTGGTGTCATCTTCATATCTGAAGTTATTGATATTTCTTTTGGCAGTCTTGATTCCAGCTTGTGCTTCATCCAGCCCAGCATTTCTCATGATGTACTCTGCGTATAAGTTAAATAAGCAGGGTGACAACTTACTAGCCTTGATGATACTCCTTTCCCTATTTGGAACCAGTCTGTTGTTCCATGTCCAGTTCTAACTGTTGCTTCTTGACCTCCATACAGGTTTCTCAAGAGGCAGGTCTGGTGGTCTGGTATTCCCATCTCTTTCATAATTTTCCACAGTTTATTGTGATCCACACAGTCAAAGGCTTTAGCATCGTCAATAAACCAGAACCACATGGAAAGTACAAATTTTAGTATTGTTTTTTCTATTTTTGTGAAAAATGCCATTGGAATTTTAATAGCGATTTCACTGAATCTGTAGATTGCTTTGAGTGTGGACATTTTAGCAATAATTTTTCCATTCCATGAGCACATATCTTTTCATTTATTTCTTTCATCGAAGTGTTACAGAGTTCAGTATACAGATCTTTCACCTCCTTGGTTAAATTTATTCCTGTATATCTTGTTCTTTTTGATGCTATTGTAAATGGGGTCGTTTTTTTAACTGGAGGATAATTGCTTTACAATGTTGTATTGATTTCTGCTGTACATCAGTGTGAATCAGCCAGAAGTATATATATATTCCCTCCCTCGTGATCCTCCCTCCCACCGCACCCCTCATCCCACCTCTTTAGGTTATCCACAGAGCACTGGGCTTAGCGCCCTGTGCTTTGCAGCAGTTTAGTACTAAACTAGCTATCTAGTACATGGGGTTAATTTTTCTTAATTTCTCTTTCTGCTAGTTTGTTGTGATTTTCTAGAAATGCAGCTGATTTTCATATATTGATTTTTTTTATCCTGCAACTTTACTGAATTCATTTATTAGTTTTAAGAGGTTTTGAGTAGAGTCTTTTAGATTTTCTGTGTATAATATCATCTCACCTGCAAACAGACAATTTTATTTCTACTTTTCTCACTTGGATGCCATTTATTTATTTATTTTCTTGCCTAATTGTTCTGGCTAGGACTTTTAGTACTCTGTTGAATAATGTGGTGGGAGTAGGCATCCTTGCTTGTTCCTGATCTTAGAGAAAAAGCTTTCATGTTTTCACCACTGAGTGTGATGTTAGCTGTAGGCTTGTCATATGTGACCTTTATTTAGGTTCATTCCTTTTATACCCAATATGTCATGAGTTTTTATCATAAAAGGATGTCACATTTTGTTAAATAATTTTTTTACATCTATTGAGATGATCATATTTTTTTTTAGTCATTTTATGCTGTGTATCACATTTATTGATTTGCATATATTGAATCACTTTTGCATCCCAGGAATAAATGCCACTTGATCATGGTGTATGATCCTTTTAATGTACTGTTGAATTCAATTTCCTAATATTTTGTTGAGTTTTTTTACATCTATGATCATTATGGATATTGACCTATAATTATATTTTCTGGTAGTCTTATAAAATGAGTTTAGAAGTATTCCCTCCTCTTCTATTTTTTGGCAGAGTTTGAGGAGGATTGGCATTAATTTTTTAAATGTTTGATAAAATTCACTAGTGAAACCACTTGATCCTGGACTTTTCTTTGTTGGGAGGTTTTTGATTACTTTTAGTCTCCTTATTAGTAATTGGTCTGTTCAGTTTTCTGATTCTTCATGATTCAGTCTTGGTAGGTTGTATGTTTCTAGGAACTTACCCATTTCTTCTAAGGAGATCCAACCAATCCATTCTGAAGGAGATCAACCCTGGGATTTCTTTGGAAGGAATGATGCTAAAGCTGAAACTCCAGTACTTTGGCCACCTCATGTGAAGAGTTGACTCATTGGAAAAGACTCTGATGCTAGGAGGGATTGGGGGCAGGAGGAGAAGGGGACGACCAAGGATGAGATGGCCGGATGGCATCACTGACTTGATGGACGCGAGTCTGAGTGATCTCCGAGAGATGGTAATGAACAGGGAGGCCTGGCGTGCTGCGATTCATGGGGTCTCAAAGAGTCGGACACGACTGAGCGACTGAACTGAACTGAATCCAACTTTTTGGTGTATAAACTTTTCATAGTAGTTTCTTATGTTCCTTGGTGTTTTTATGTTATTGTTGCAATGTCTCCTCTTTCATTTCTGATTTTATCTAATTTATTCAATATTGAGTGCATAAATATCTATAATTGTTATATCCATTTGATGAATTAACCCTTTTATAATTATATGATGATCTTTGTCTCTTGTTACAATTTTTAGCTAAAGTCTATTTTGTCTGATAGAAGTATAACTATCCCTGTTTTCTTTTGGTTTTCATTTTTATAAAATATCTTTTCCCTTCACTTACAGACTATTTGTATACTTAAGGCTAAAGTGAGTCTCTTATATATAGCATATAGTAGAGTCTTACTTTTTAATCCATTCAGTCACTCTGTGTCTTTTGATTGGATAATTTAGTCCATTTATCAACACAGTTCAAGTATTGATAGGTATAGACTTAACTACTGCCATTTTGTTAAATATTTTCTGGCTTTTTGACAGTTCTTTTCTTCCTCTCTCACTTTCTTCTTTTGTGATTTGATAATTTTCTATAGTGGTATGTAGTGAAGTGAAGTCGCTCAGTCGTGTCCGACTCTTTGTGACCCCATGGACTGTAGCCTAGCAGGCTCCTCCCTCCATGGGATTTTCCAGGCAAGAGTACTGGAGTGGGTTGCCGTTTCCTTCTCCAGGGGATCTTCCCAACCCAGGGATCGAACCTGGGTCTCCCGCATTCCAGGCAGACGCTTTAACCTCTGAGCCATCAGGGAAGCCCATAGTGGTATACATAGATTCTTTTATCTTAATTTTTTGTGTATATACTATAGGCTTTTGCTTTGTGGTACCACAAGACTTACATAAAACATCTTGTATTTACAACAGTTTATTTTAAGCTGATAGCAACTTAACTTCAAATGCATACAAAAGCTCTACATTTTTACATTCCCCTTTACCCATATTTTATGTTTTTCATGTCACACTTTACATCTTTTTATATTATGTGTCTATTAACAGAATATTGTAGGTATAACTACTTTTAATACTTTTACCTTTTTACCTTTATACTAGAACTATACGTTATTTATCCATCACCATTACAATGTTAGAGTATTCTGAATTTAGCTCTGTGTTCACCTTTATCAGGGGATTTTATTCTTTCTGATGTTTTCCTGTTACTGATTAGGATCTTTTTACTTCAGCTTGAATAGCTCTCTTTCTTGTAAGGCTAGTCTAGTGAAGATGAACTCCTTCAGCTTTTGTTTATCTCTTTATCTCATCTTTAATTCTGAGTAACAGCGTTGCTGGGTAGAGTATTCTTGGTTGGCAGCTTTTTTCTTTTAGCATTTTGAATATATTATTCCACTTCCTTCTGGCCTGTAAAGTTTCTGCTGAAAAATCTACTGAGAGTCTTATGGGAGTCCTCCTGTATGCAACAAGTTGTTTTTCTCTTGCTGCTTTTAAGATTTTCTCTTTGTCTTTAATTTTGACAATTTAATTACAATATGTCACTGTGTGGGTCTCTATGGATTAACCTTATTTGGTACTTTTTGGACTTTCTGTATTTGGATATATATATCTTCAGATTAGAGAATTTTTCAGCCATTATTTCTTTGAATACACTTTCTCCCCCTTCTCTCTGTCTTTCTTTCTCTTGTCTATTATGGGATGCTTAAATGCAAATATTGATCTGCTTGGTGCTGTCCCATAAGTTCCTTAAGCTCTTATTCTTTTTTATTTTCTTTTTGCTTTTCTGGATGGATTCCCCTGCCCTACATTCAACTTTGCTGATCCTTTCTTCCACTTGATCTAGTCTGCTGTTGAGTTCCTCTACTGAATTTTTCAGTTCAGTTATTGTATTCCTTAGCTCTATTATTTATGTTCATTACTTTTTAATATTTTCCGTCTCTTTGTTGAAATTCTCACTTCATTTAGGCATTGCTCTTCTGACCTCAGTAAACATCTTAGTGATCAATATTTTGAACTCTCTGTTTTATTAAGATTGATTTCTGTAGGTTTATCTTGTTCTTTTGTTTGGAACATTGTCTCCTGTTTATTCATTAGCCTTATTCTCTATGTTGGTCTATGCGTTAGGTAAAACAGCTACTTCTTCCATACTTGACAGTGTGGTTTATGTAGGAGTTGAACCTTATCAGTCAACCCTGTCTGAGCTCCTTGTTGTCTCTCAGAGATCATCCATCTGCCATCTTTGTCCTTAGTGGCTCCCAGAAGTAGGATTATAGTCACCTCTTATATGCATGCTAATTAGAAGCCAGATCCTCAAACAGCAGCTTACAGAGTGTGCAGTCAAACCTCTCCCAGGGAAAACTAGAAGATGGGCATTTATGCCTGTTCCCTCTGTGTTGAGCCCTGATGGTATAACAACAGTGAGTACTCACACATGCCTTTTAAGAACTGATTCTTTGTTTGCTACTGTTTTGTGGGACTCGTGAATGCAAGCCCTACTGGATATCAGAGCTAGGCAATCTGGAAGCCCATCTCTCAGGTGGCAGCTGCAACAGGTGGGACACCAGAAATGTGTGCACGCTTCTTCCAGAGTGATGCTGGTAACTTGTTTTTATCATTGGAGCAGGTCAGAGGGAGAAGGTGGAGTAAGCGCCCATCAGCTCCCCTAGGCTCAGGTATGGATTGTAGCCAGCCTCTAGATGCATGCTAAATTGGAAGTCAGACCCTCAAACAGTAGCTTAAGTTGCACTTAAACCTCTTCTAGGTGAAGACTGGGAGTTGGGCCTTTTTGGCCATTCCCTTTGCACTGGGCCTCTGAGGAGTAGCCTTGGCAAGTGCTCACCTGCCTAAGAACTGCTTCTTTGCTCTAGTCTTGTGGTCCTGTGGATACAGCCCCTTTGGCTTTTAGAGCTAGGTGTTTGGGAGCTTGTCTCTTGATTGTGACTCTTAAAAGTTGGGGCACTAGATATGCAGTCTAAACCCTTAATATTTAATTAATACCCTTATGTTATGAATTTAAGTTCTTTTTTATTTTAGTCATTGTTACAAACACTGTGGTCATGAACATTTACTTGTGTACATTTTTTAGTCCTTTTCTGTCTCCTTGGAATTAACTCCTGAAACTGAAAGTATGGGGTCAGCTAGCATGTATACTTTTCTTCCCCTGCAAACTGTATCATTAAACTTCTCACCCACAGTTATGACAGATTCCACTCTTGAAACCTTGAGAATTAGTGATTTTTAGTATTTTTCAGTTTGATAGGAAAAAATACCATTGTTCTTTTCAATTTGCACTTTTATTACTAGTGAGATTGAGCAAGTTTTCAGTTGGTCATTTGTAGTTTTGTGTGTGTGTGTGTGTGTGTGAATCGCCTGTTTATGGCTTCTGCTTATTTTCTATCAGTATTTTTATTTCTTTCTTACTCATACGTAAGTGTTCTTTACGTATCACAGATAAAAACCTTTTGTTATGTATATTTTCAAATACAAATCTGTATAATAAATAACTAACCAGCATACTTTTGCTATTAGAGTTGGCCTTTGCAAAGGAGCAAAAAAGGAGCCCTGTTTAGTCTGTTTAAATTGTGATTATTTCTCAAATATTTATGTCCTTTGCATACTTAGTAATATTATAGTAATAATGTGCTTCATAGCAGGGACTAACAGCAACTACATAAAATACAATTAAGATAATATAATAGAGTGGAAAAAACATTAAAATTAGAACTGGAAGTCTGCGTTCTAGACCTGGCCTCACCTTTCTTTACCTCTGTGATCTTGGTTAGTCCACACATTCTCTCTGAGCCTTAATTTCCTCATCTATATAGTGGTCAAATTTATATTAGTTTCACAGGGCTAACATGAGATCATGTGTGAAAAAAAATTATTGCAGTAAAAGTTACACAATGCAAGTGATAATGCTAATAAGTGTGGCATAAGTGTGTAGCAGGTTGAATGTTTACTTTATTAAAATGATCATCTTTTGAGGTAACCTAATTATAAACTATTTAGCCTAACATCTTTCTGAGTCTGTGGTTTTTGAGTTTGTACTACTTTGCAGGAGGCCTTTAAAAAGAAATAGTTTGCTGTTCAAAAATTCAAGCTGGTGTTCTTTGCAACAACGCAGAACATGTTTGTGGTGTTCTGGCTTCTGGGGCACTGCGCTTCTGTCTCCAATATTGACACCTTTGTGAGTTCATTAGCCACCTTTCTGGTAAAAGCCATTTTGATCTGTGATGAGGGCATTGCATTAAAAGGGCACTGGTGTTGGAAATCTATATTTTGATCTTTTCATTAAAATGCACTCTTCACTGAAGAGGCAGTATGAATTTGCATTGCAAAGGATAGCTTATTTCTTTTAAAAACTCTTGAAACCAGGTAATTTAATTATGTCTCTGCCACAACCTTTTATCTTCCTCTGCATAGGAATTCTGTTTTCTCTTGACGCTTCCTTCGTATTGGAAGCCGGTCTTCTTATTCTCAGAATTAATTAACATGCAAATACTTGTCTAGAGACTCAGGAGCACTCCTTTTTTTCCATTAGCATTTAAATGTCACTCTTAATGATGTCAGATTGACTCTTTTAAGGGTAAATTAAAATGGTATACTCATCATCTGATTATTTCCCAGAGCATGTTATTGGTATTTCTGGTTATTTGGTCTTAGTGTGAGATTTATCTGCTACGGTTCCCAGGCTAATAGAGTCAGATCCAAGACCATACAGTGCGTGTGTTGTGTTAGTCACTCGGTCGTATCCGGCTCTTTGTGACCCCATGAACTGCAGCCCGCCAGTCTCCTCTGTCCATGGGATTTTCCAGGCAAGGATACAGGAGTGGGTTGCCATTTCCTTCTCCAGGGACCATACCCTCTTATCTGCAGTTTCACTTTCCATGGTTTCAGTTACCTACAGTCAACTGTGGTCCGAAAATAGTAAATGGAAAATTCCAGAAATAAGCAATTCATAAGTTTTAAATTATACCCTGTTCTGAGTAGTCTGATGAAGTCTTGGGCTGTTCTGCCCTGTCCACCCAGGATGTGAATCATGCCTTTGTCCAGTACATCCTACCTGTTAGTCACGCAGTAAGCATCTCAGTTATCAGATCCACTGACTTGCATCACAGTGCTTGTATTTAGGTAACCCTTATTAATGGCCCCGAAGCACTAGAGTAGTGATGCTAGCAATTCAGATATGTGAAAGAGAAACTGTCAAGTGCTTTTTAAAATGAAAAGGGAAAAGTTTTGACTTAAGAAGGAAAGAAAAAAGAATTGAAAGAGGAAAAAAATTGTATGCTGAGGTTTCTAAGATCTATGGTAAGAATGAATCTTCTATCTGTGAAACTGTGAACAAGGGAAAAGAATTTTGTGCCACTTTTGCTGTAGCACCTCAAACTACAGCGATACTGTGTGATAAGTGCTCAGTGAGAAGATGGAAAAAGGCATTAAATTGAGGGCAGATGACATGAACGGAAAATGTGTTCCAGTTGATGGCAGCATATCACGCCAGAAAGCACTGAGGCTATACAAAGATGAAAGCCAGGGATCCCCTTAAGCGAGTGACACCAAGCCTTTTACTGCAGGTAAGGGATGGTTACACAGATTCAGGGATAGGTTTGAACTAAAAAACAGATTACGGAGAGGCTGAGTCTGTCATTAGAAAGCACTGTCACGTTTCCAATGGGTGGTTTTAGAAGTTGATTAAGGAGAGAGACCACATTCACATAACTTATATTACAATGTATTGTATAATTGCTCTATTTTTAGTTATTGTTGTTATTCTCCTACCTACTTTATAAATTAAACTTCATCATAGGTATGTATAGGCTTCCCTGGTGGCTCAGATGGTAAAGAATCTGCCAGCAATGCAGGAGACCAGGGTTTGGTCCCTGGGTCAGGAAGATTCCCTGGAGAAGGAAATGGCCACCCACTCCAGTATTCTTGCCTGGAGAATTCCATGGACAGAGGAGCCTGGTGGGCTACAGTCCTGTGGGGTTGCAAAGAGTCAGACACGACTGAATGCCTAACACACACATAGGTATGTATAGGAAAAAACAGAAAACGCATTCAGTATTATCCATGGTTTCAGGCAAACGCTGAGGGTCTTGGGACATAGGCTGTGCAGATAAAGGGAAACTACTGTACTTGACTGCTGAAAAGCTGGGTTATAGCCTTTCTTTGCCTGTGGCTTCTAGAAAGGCCTACTTGCCATACCTTATGCATCTCAGCACCAAGTGAGATGCTGTAGTGGAGGACTATAGCATCTGTAGTGCCAGTGTAGCACCTGCAGAAGCTGTTAGCAACAGGCAAAGGTGCCCAGGAATTAGGCGTAGAGGGGCTTGGGTAGCGACCATGTGGTATGGAATAAAGAAGCTGGAATTTAGAGTTAGAGACTCATAGGTTCAAATCTTGCCTGTGTTAGTTTGAAGCTATGTGACCTTGAGCAAATTACTTGTTTTCTCTGAGACTCAGTTTCCTCCCCAGTAAAACATAAATAGAAACGTGTGCCACTCAGGTTGTTGGGAGGGTGAAAGGTGATAATGTGTATTAAGTACTACACAGTCAAAGTAAGCTATCTGCTTTATCAGAGAACCCCCAAATTCTAGTCAATTATTGAGATTATTTCCATCTGATGGAGGGCGGGCTCTGTTCCATGCAGACATTCAGCCACCCAGACTTCTTTTAGCCCATGGTTGTGCCATTCCCTAAGGCTGTGTAGCCCATCACTGGATTATTTATCTCTTGCTGGCAGGTGAAGAAAGAGTGTGAGCATGTGGATTGCGCAGGAGTCTTTATGGGCCAGGCTGGCGATGGTGCACAGCCCTGCTGCTCGTCTCCTGCTGGCCAGAATGCACTTCCATAGATGCACCTGCTTCCAAGTTAGCCTGGGAAATGTGTGTCTAGGGGAAGGCAAAATGAGTTTGTTTGGTGAACACATAGTCTTCCACTATGCTGCTAGGACCACAGCCTTGTCTAACTCAATGAAACTAAGCCATGCCTGCGGGGCAACCCAAGACGGGTGGGTCATGGTGGAGAGGTCTGACAAAATGTGGTCCACTGGAGAAGGGAATGGCAAGCCACTTCAGTATTCTTGCCTTGAGAACCCCATGAACAGTATGAAAAGGCAAAATGATAGGATACTGAAAGAGGTACCCCCCTGGTCAGTAGGTGCCCAATATGCTACTGGAGATCAGTGGAGAAATAAATCCAGAAAGAATGAAGGGATGGAGCCAAAGCAGAAACAATACCCAACTGTGGATGTGACTGATGAAAGAAGCAAGGTCCGATGCCATAAAGAGCAATATTACATAGGAACCTGGAATGTCAGGTCCATGAATCAAGGCAAATTGGAAGTGGTCAAACAAGAGATGGCAAGAGTGAACGTCGACATTCTAGGAATCAGAAAGCTAAAATGGACTGGAATGGGTGAATTTAACTCAGATGACCATTATATCTACTACTACAGGCAGGAATCCCTCAGAAGAAATGGAGTCGCCATCATGGTCAACAGAAGAGTCCGAAATGCAGTACTTGGATGCAATCTCAAAAACGACAGAATGATCTCTGTTCGTTTCCAAGGCAAACCATTCAATATCACAGTAATCCAAGTCTATGCCCCAACCAGTAATGCTGAAGAAGCTGAAGTTCTTCAGCATTCTATGGTTCTATGAAGACCTACAAGACCTTTTAGAACTAACACCCCAAAAAGATGTCCTTTTCATTATAGGGGACTGGAATGCTAAAGTAGGAAGTCAAGAAACACCTGGAGTAACAGGCAAATTTGGCCTTGGAATGCGGAATGAAGCAGGGCAAAGGCTAATAGAGTTTTGCCAAGAAAATGCACTGGTCATAGCAAACACCCTCTTCCAACAACACAA
>SJYT01036147.1:15042-107666 GCA_006410635.1 Cephalophus harveyi | reverse complement strand
AAAGTCACGACCAACCTACATAGCATATTCAAAAGCAGAGATATTACTTTGCTGACTAAGGTCCATCTTGTCAAGGCTATGGTTTTTCAAGTAGTCATGTCTTGATGTGAGAGTTGGACTGTGGAGAAGGCTGAGCGCCGAAGAATTGATGCTGTTGAACTGTGGTGTTGGAGAAGACTCTTGAGAGTCCCTTGGACTGCAAGGAGATCCAACCAGTCCATTCTGAAGGAGATCAACCCTGGGATTTCTTTGGAAGGAATGATGCTAATGCTGAAACTCCAGTACTTTGGCCACCTCATGCGAAGAGTTGACTCATTGGAAAAGACTGTGATGCTGGGAGGGATTGTGGGCAGGAGGAGAAGGGGACGACCGAGGATGAGATGGCTGGATGGCATCACTGACTTGATGGACGTGAGTCTGAGTGAACTCTGGGAGTTGGTGATGGACAGGGAGGCCTGGTGTGCTGCAATTCATCGGGTCACAAAGAGTTGGACATGACTGAGTGACTGAACTGAACTGAACTGATGCTGCTGCTGCTGCTGCTAAGTCACTTCAGTCGTGTCCGACTCTGTGTGACCCCACAGACGGCAGCGCACCAGGCTCCCCTGTCCCTGGGATTCTCCAGACAAGAATACTGGAGTGGGTTGCCATCTCCTTCTCCAGTGCATGAAAGTGAAAAGTGAAAGTGAAGTTGCTCAGTCATGTCCCACTTGTAGCGATGCCATGGACAGGCATCCAATAATATGTGTTGAGCAAATGAAAGAAAGAATGAATGCATTCTCTGTTCATTTTCCTCTCCATGGACTTATAGAGTGTTAGAGCTGATAAGGGACCTTAGAAGTGATTAAGTTTTACTCTCTTTATTTTACCAATGAGGAACCTGAGAGCCTAAGGAACTTACTGACCTAATTAAGATCTTCCAGATATTAGTGGCAGGACTAGAGACCCTGAATCTGCTTTCCCAAAAGGTTCTGTTTATCCTGCATTTAATTATTTGAAACATCATTCTTTGTTTTCTACCATAGGGTTTCCTTTGCTCTTTGGCATGTGAAAATGAGGAGTTTTAACATGTTAGTTTGGTCATTGTAGATAGACCAGTTTTGTTTGGGAAGAGGTTTGGTAGTTTAGGGTGATGGAAGAGATACCCTCAGAGGCTGGAGACACCACAGATTTTTAGTATTTTGCACCAAGAGTGAAAATTAACCTTCATTCACCCACTCATGTGTTTAAGCAACCTTTTTTTAGCCTTCTTTCATGTATAATGAATTATACAAGGTGATCTGGATTATACAAGGTGGTTATTAATTCAAAAACATCCACAGCTTGAGGAAAGTGTCAAGTAATTAAACAATAATTATTATATAACATGAGAGTGCAGTGGAAGCAGTACTATAAGGTGCTGGAGTTAGAAGGAGAGGGAGTATGGCAAGCTTCATGGAGGAATTAGGTCTTGGAACTGGATCTTAAAGAATCCAGTGTACTGAAAATTTGATCTGCTCTGAAAGGTACACAGTGTATTTATATAATTGGTGTGGACAGTGACTGCAGCCGTGAATTAAAAGATGCTTGCTTCTTGGAAGGAAAGCTATGACAAACCTAGGCAGTGTACTAAAAAGCAGAGACCTCCCTTTGCTGGCAAAGGTCCATATAGTCAAAGCTATGTTTTTTTCCAGTAGTCATCTATGGATGTGAGAGTTGGACCATAAAGAAGTCTGAGTACCGAAGAATTGATGCTTTTGAACTGTGGTGCTGGAGAAGACTCTTGAGAGTCCCTTGGACAGTAAGGAGGTCAAACCAGTCAATCCTAAAGGAAATCAGTCCTGAATATTCACTGGATGGACTGATGCTGAAACTCCAATACTTTGGCCACCTGATGCCAAGAGTGAACTCATTGGAAAGGACACTGGTGCTGGGAAAGACTGAGGGCAGAAAGAGAAAGGGGGTGACAGAGAATGAGATGGTTGGATGGCATCACTGACTCAATGAACGTGAGTTTGAGCAAACTCCAGGAGAAGGACAGGAAAGCCTGGTGTGCTGCAGTCTTTGGGGTTGCAAAGAGTGACACAACTTAGCTACTGACAACAACTTACCTGGTTGTGGCTGTGCATTGAGAAAAATGGGGTAAGAAAACCAAACAGACGAAAAACCAAAGCTGTGATCAAGTTTCCTGTGTTAAATAAGCATTCAGCACTCACATCTACCACATCATTTTGTTGCAATATTACCAGTAAATAATTATATACGACAACCCTTGAATACAGGTGAATCGTTATCAACAAATATTTTATTGTGAGCCAGCAAGTTCTCGACACCATCATTTTAGGTCCAGCGGGCTTTGCATAATTTTTGATTAGGTACAGACCCTTAAAAGAATTTGTAGAGGCAAGGATTAGAAGGATGATATTCCAGAAAACTATGGATCAGTATAAAGGGAAGGGGCACACAAACACTGTATATGACCCATGAAAATGTACATAGATTTAGATTAGGAGGCTTGATTTTCAGGTACTTCTCTGAGAGGTACTGTTTGGAACCTAGATTTGTAAGGGTTGGAAATGCTTGGGAGTTGGCATCTCACTTTTAGCTGTTAAGTCATAATAACTGAAAGAGCATGGGCTATTCCATAATCTGGCTGGAGAATTCTGATGAGGAAAGGTTGAATGAAAGTTTCACAGAAAGTGGCAGAGATTGGCTGAACACTCAGGCTTGTCTGACGTCTGTCCTTCCACAGTTCCATCCTGCCTCTTTGAGAATGCAGCAGGAGTCGGAATCCCATGAAGCTTTCCGTTCTGGAGGTTAGAATCAGGGTTGCCCAAGATCGGCTAGGAGGTAGGAAGTGCTTCAGAGAAGGCAATGGCACCCCACTCCAGTACTCTTGCCTGGAAAATCCCATGGGCGGAGGAGCCTGGTGGGCTGCAGTCCATGGGGTCGTGAAGAGTCGGGCACGACTGAGCGACTTCCCTTTCACTTTTCACCTTCATGCATTAGAGAAGGAAATGGCAACCCACTCCAGTGTTCTTGCCTGGAGAATCCCAAGGACGGGGGAGCCTGGTGGGCTGCCGTCTATGGGGTTGCACAGAGTCGGATACGACTGAAGTGACTTAGCAGCAGCAGCAGGAAGTGCTTGTCTTCAGTACCTCCAGCTCCTCTTTGGTGTGTCTTTCTTCTCATTAGCAAATATTTGCTCACATTCTCCTATAACCTTTTCACAGCAGAGTGTCAGGAGTACTCATTTTATTTTAAAATACACATTTTAATATTTAAAAGCATTCTTATACATTAAGATGGTGAAGGGCAGGGAAGCCTAGCGTGCTGGAGTCCATGGGATCTCAAAGAGTCGGACCTGACTGAGCAACTGAAAACAACTGTCTCTCTGTTTCCAAACCTTTAATCTTCATTTAAAAAAAAGTATCCTTCTAGACATTTTATTTTGACATACAAGCACACACATGTATATCATTTTTTATTTAAGTGGACTCATTTAATGCATTTTCTATAACTTGCTTTCTGTAATTAACATATGAATTAAAAGCTAATTAATAGATTTTCCTACTACTATATAGTTCCACCTTATTTTTGTAACCAGCAGAATAATCTCTGTGGTGCTTCTACATGATTCTTATTGAATAATCTTTAAGCTTGTTTCCTTAATCCTTAGCTATTTGTTATACACTCTACTGCAGAGAACCTCCTTGTAGCCATCTGCAGACTTGTACAGCAGTTATTTGCAGGGTATTTATAAAGGAGTTCCTAGGTTGGAGAGTTATCTGCATTTAAAAAGTTTGATAGGTATTGCTGAACTGTCCTCCAGAAAGGTTGTACTTATTTTTCATTCTGTCCTCAGTGTATGCAAATTCTTTTTTTGTGTTATTCTTTTTAAAGAGGATCATGGACTTAGGGTCAGAGAAGAAGAGGCAAAGAGCCTGCTAAAAATAAGTGGTGGCTGAGAGAAATGAAAACATATGTTCACATAAAAACTTGGACATAGCAGCACTGTTCATAATTGCCAAAAAGTGGAAACAACCCAAATGTCCACCAACTGCTGAGTGAACTTACAGAATGTGGTATATACATACACCGGAATACTATTCAGCAATAAAAGGAATGAAGGACAAATGCGTGCTATAATATGAATGTGCCTTAAAAGCATCATACTAAGTGAAAGAAGCCAGTCACAGATATCACACATATTTATGTGCAATGTCCAGAGTAGGCAAATCCATAGAGATAGAAAGTATATTAGTGGTTGCTTAGGGCTGGTTGGTGGGATAGGCGGGAATGGGGGTTTGAGAAGTGACTGCTAATAGGTGCAGAGTTTCTTTTGCGGGTGATGAAAATGTTCTAAAATTAGATTGTGGTTATGGTTACACAAGTCTGTGAATATGCTAAAAACCATTGAATTGCACACTTTAAATGGGTGAGTTTTATGGTATATAAATTATATGTCAATTAAGCTGTTGAAAAAAAAGAGTGGTGGCAGAATGCATAGAATGGAATGAAAAGGATGAAGACATGGCCATTAGCATGGGCCTGTGGGACAGACAAGAAGACCCTGTTAAAGTCACGTGGCAGGGAATTCAGACGGTGAAGGCATTCCTCTGGGCGACAGACAGTGTTCAAGCAGCTGCGGATAGGCAGCTGCAGAGGTGGATGGTGGATTTCCTCCCCGCTGGCAGCGTGGAGACAAGAGGCAGTTACTGCATGCCTGGGCAGGGAGAAAATGGGGGCTAGTACGCTGAGTTACTGATTCCTTGTTCTTGTTCAGTCCTTCGAATACATAGAAGATACTGTTCTACTGGAAGGCAGCAATAGCTTTTTTTCCTGACCTAGAAATGCCTGCTGTGCTCCAGCATTTGGAAAAGGAAGGTGAGAGAAAGGAAGCTGAGCTCAGCTGCTGAGTCAAGGAGAAGGGGAGGAAGACCTAAGGTCACAAAGGACAGTGGGGCCCTCGCTTGTGAATAAGAGCAAGTGGTCAGTTTTGAATTCAGCAATTAAGCTTTTTCTACACAGTAAAATGAGTCCGTACTTGCAAAGAGTTGGACACGACTGAGCAGCTGAACTGACTTAGTGGAACTGACTGTTCTGGAATGTGTTTGCTAGTAAATATCATGCTAAGAAGGTTTAAAAGGGAGTTATGTTTGTGCTGATTGGTAAAATTTAACTCAAGGGAAAAGGGTTAATTTTGCAATAAACAGTGAGGGTTAAAGGAAAATCAACCCGCTTTTCTGCAAAAGCCTGGTTTTCTTTGTAACAGTTTGAACATGCCCTCTACTTCTCATTCCCTATCATGATGATTCTGTAGCACAGATTAGACAGAACTGGAGCATCCAAAACTTCCTTAATTACTTTTAGGTCTGAGGCTTTTGGCTTCAAAAAGAGCTAAAGTAGGTCTCCATGGTTCTGTTTTGAAGGTTAATCGTCTTTAGGTGGCTTTTACTGGTTTACCAACAGTTTGCTTTCAGAAGCCCAAGACCACACATGTTTGGGTCAGTATACATCCTGATGGCAAAATGACTGTGTCAGGCTGAAGTCTTTTTCTTTGTCACTGTGTTTGATTCACTCCCCTCACTATGCTTTAGTCTCCTAAAACTTCATGTAAGTATATATGATGAATATTAAACTCTTAGGCTTGGTGCTTGATTAGGATCTAAACAGGCATCTCATGCTCTTTTAAACCTTCCCAAGAAGTAACTTTCCCCTCCCATTTTATTTGACTTGCTAAAGAACCTTTGGCATTGAGAGAAAATTTGGCTGATGATTCAGTGTGAGGGAGAGGAGGGGAGCAGTTCTGGCAGATGCATAACAACTGGCGGATATTTTTATATTTATTGCTATTCTTAGTCTAAGGTCTGTAGTTAACTAGGGAGTAACTAATCTCAGTTAAACTTATTAGACTTAGAGACTTTAGTTTGAATACGTCACTATCTAGGCCTTTGGGAAACCTGTATGTTTAGCTGATTGTAGAAATGCAAACCTTCTCTTATGGAATTCCCTCTCATTCAATAAATGAAGAATAAACTTTTAATAGATTAAACTGTGTGATAATTAAAATTGCTGTTTATTTCTGGTTATTAACCAAATCCTAACTAATGCATAAAATTTTTGTTTGGTTTTGGCTTGTTTTGCTTTTTGGTTCATTTCCTTTAATGTATTTTAAGGATAATATAAAATAAGTTATGGCTTGTATTAGTATTTCTTTTTGTGTTCTTGTATTAGAATTCTGGAAGTAGCAGTGAATTCACAGGAGGACTCAAGAATGTGAGCGATCATATGTTGATTATATCTTAATTTTTAAAATTAATGAAAAATAAAACAAGTATAGGTACAGGGTGTTTTCACCACTTACTGAGTTGGGGGTATAAACTTTCATCCATTGCCAGCCCACTTAAAACTTGTGACTGTGAGTTGTCATGACTTAACTTCAAAGCCCAGCTTGTTCTCTTGGTAGCAGAGCCAAACCATTTTAATTATGCCTGAACTGCTATTATAGGTTGGTGTAGGCAAGTGAGTAAGAGTCTTACTTTGCTGGTTGATGATATTGCACATATTTCAGTTCAATTCAGTCGCTCATTCATGTCTGACTCTTTGCCACCCCATGGACTGCAGAACGCCAGGCTTTCCTGTCCATCACTAACTCCTGGAGGTTGCTCAGATTCATGTCCATTGAGTCAGTGATGCCATCCAACCATCTCATCCTCTGTCATCCCCTTCTCCTCCTGTCTTTAATCTTTCCCAACATCAGGGTCTTTTCCAATGAGTCAGTTGTTCGCATCAGTTGGCCAGAGTATTGGAATTTCAGCTTTAGCAACAGTCCTTCCAGCGAATATTCAGGACTGATTTCCTTCAGAATTGACTGGTTTGATCTCTTTGCAGTCCAAGGGACACCCAAGAGTCTTCTCCAACACCACAGTTCAAAAGCATCAGTTCTTTGACACTCAGCTTTCTTTAAAATCCAGCTCTCACATCCATACATGACTACTAGAAACCATAGCTTTTACTAGACGGACCTTTGTTGGCAAAGTAATGTCTCTGCTTTTTAATATGCTGTCTAGGTTGGTCATAGCTTTTCTTCTAAGGAGCAAGCGTCTTTTAATTTCATAGCACATATTTAGATTCAGCTAAATGTCAAAATTGCCACTAGTCAAAATAAAGTCATTGATGAGGACATTAACTTTCTCAGTGTCTGATAGATGTTTCATAGAAAACAAAACTTTCTTTCATTTTCTTTTTTTTAAACCACAGATTGAGGAAGCAATGTGATGGAAATACTGCTCTGAACTTGGTTCTAACTAATGAGAACAACTGTTTATTGAAGTAGAATTGACTAAAATCTTGCGAAGGAAGTAACCATGACAATATTATTTTGTAACTTCAAAAGAAAGTAAAGTGGGCTATAGCTGTATAGTAACAGTGACTTTAGGAAAATACACATTTAGAGAAAGGATAGAAGTTTTTTAGTCTCTAGAGACTTGAAAAGTGAAAACAATACAAAAAGGCAGAAAGGAAGAAAAAATTTGACAGCAAAAGTTATAAGTTGTGGGAACGAGGAAGAAAAAAGAAATGGAATCATTTTAAGAACAAGAACGCTTTTGATGAACTGGGATATTAAGAGAGCATGTACAGAAGATTGAAGGACAAGCACAGGCTCAAGGACAATTGCAGAAGAGTGGCATAAAACCAGTAAGAAAATACCTGCAAAGCTCAAGTTCAGACTGAGCTGAGGTTGGAGAATGCTAAAGACAACAGAAAAGGGCTCTTTAAAGCTATGTTCCAAATAAGAACAAGTAAAGGCTAAGCTCATTGCTTGGGGCAGATGAAATAATGTTAACATGACGAAAAGCAGACCCACTCAACTACTTGGCTTCTCTCTTCCTCTATCAAAGAGAGTGATCTTTAGACTGGAATGTGTAACATAAACATGGTTAAGAATAAATTGAAGCACAGAGGATCCGTGATGATAATAATAGCTGCAACTATAATTTCTTGAGATCTACTCAGGACCAAGTATTAGGAAAGATAATTTAGTTTTGTTTTTTTTCCAAATTTTTATGGCAGCTTTTGCATAGTAGAGATTATTGTCACCGAACCCATTTTACAGGTGAGAACACCAAGGCTCAGGAAGATTTAGTAACAGGCCTGAAGTTATACATCCAGTAGGTGATGGGCTGAGCTTCAGATCCAGGCCTGACTCTTTTGCCTGGACACCCTGCTGCCCATGCCTTTCAGCCCCTAGCTGTTTTTAATCAGATTGTGTCTTTCAGCTTAAGTTATGTTCTGAGAAACATAAATGGACAGAAAATCCAATAGATGTTATTGAAAATCCATAGTGTATAATCACAGGGGAAACAAGAAAAATGAAATATCAAAATGATGAAAAACAAAGCCTGTCTTAATTTCCTTTTTAAAGGTTCACCTTAGACTACCTCAAGCAGAGTCAGACAGTGATCCTCAGGACACTTGAGATTTTGTTCTGCAAGTAAACGGTTGTACATGAAAGCAAGGATCCTTAGGGCAGCAAAGGTTCACAAAGCATCACAAATTAGACACCCCCAACTCCCTTCCTTCTTAATTATATAGCTGGTAACCGTATCTTTTGACAGAGAATCCTATATGGCTTATAAACAAGTTGAACTAATCTAGGCTCAATTGAGTAGATTCATATTTCTTTGAACTCCTTTACACAAATTATCGACTTTAGACAAATAGGATTTGTGGTTGCTATTCAGTTGTCAAGTCCTGTCCTACTCTTTGCCACCCCATGGACTGAAGCGTGCCAGGCTCCTCTGTTCACCATCTCCCGGGGTTTGCTCAAATTTATGTCCATTGAGTCGGTGATGCTATCAAACCATCTCATCCTCTGGGTTGCCATTTGCTTCTCCAAGGGATCTTCCCAACCCAGGAATAGAACCCTAGGCTCCTGCACGTGTCTCTTGCATTGCAGGCATATTCTTTACTGCTCAGCTTCAAGGCTTCCCAAACAGGCTTTAGTGAGCTCAAAATGCCATATTTATGGCGCTTCTCCTGTCTATTCATATAGCAACTCTGTAAAAAAAGGAAACGAAGTTTTTAGCCTGAATTGTTCTTGCTAAAACCCTTGTGGTTTCTGGTATTTGTTGCCTTCTGAGTGCTTATGAATTATCTGTGTCAGCATTCCTCAAGCTGTTTTCTGAAGAATTCTATAGATGTTGGAAAGTAAACAGGTATCATCTTATGAAAGCGCAGTTTGGGAAATGGTGATCTGTATAACAATTTATTCTTAAACTTTGCCAGGGATAGATATCAAGTTCATGGACCTATGATTTAGGGAATCAAACTCTTTCATCATTTAAAAAATCTGGGCTGGATTGTTCGCATCCTCTTTGGTTGTTCAGAGTATTGCACATCTTTATACCTATCAGTGCATTCAGCATCCTAGAATATAATTTATCTTGGCTTGGTGACTTGAAGTCCTTTAAAGGAGCTAGGCATACTCTTACTTTTGGGGCTTTAATTCCTACTTATGCTTTTTACCTTTTGAGGTTTGAGGAGCAATTAGATAGGGCATGGCTAATGTCTGATGGCTTAAAGTAGGAGCAGTAATTGAAGTTACAGTTTGAGAGATTTCACATCATTATAATGAAGGGCTTTCTAATAATTTAGAGGGGAAGCAGAGATTATATTTGTTAGTGACATATAAAGAGGAGATTAATTCATTGGATGAGATTTAGAGAAAATGACCTTCTCACACTAAGATTTCATGATTACAGATGTGTTTGTTTCATACTTAGTGAAAAAGAGGATTGCTCTTGGATGCTGTCAAAATCTTAGAAATCAAAGACTATTTTTATGGTACTGTTATTATCCAAGAAAAGCATGTGCAGCCTCAAGTTCTGAAGAGTAATTGCTGCCTTGGTTATTCAAAGGGGATAGGTGGCTGGGCAATAGATACATTTTAGGAACCCTTCAGTTTATTACGGTGAAATCACCACTGCCTGCTCTTCAATAGCACTCCTCTAAGTGGTTTTGTTTTTATTGATCATCAAAGAAGAGAAATCAAATTTTGGTTAGAACCCTATTTTCACGTAATAGGAATGTGTTGAAATTAAAACTTTGCAGACATTTGAAATGAAATGGAATTAATTAACAGCATCACCCTGTAGGTAGGTTGGAAGCAACACTCGAGATTTTTGTCAGAACAGAGAGTTGCAGTCAGTATTCATTTTTTCAAAACAACTAATGGTTCTTTGAAAATAGCTCATTTCCCCCACAGTAATGAATAAATTACCTAAAGTAATGGGGTTAACCAGATTTTATTTTGTTGTCGAAACAGAACATTGCCAGGAGTTATAACTGGTATTCAAGACCAGACTGGGTGAATTCCTTGGCACCATCAGCATTTGAAGAATATAACAGAGAATAGGTTTGTAATATTCAGTGTACACTTGGACCTTAACAATATAAGATGAAAAGTGAAGTCACTCAGTCGTGTCCGACTCTTTGCGACCCTGTGGACTGTAGCCCACCAGGCTCTTCGGTCCATGGGATTCTCCAGGCAAGAATACTAGAGTGGTTTGCCATTTCCTTCTCCAGGGGATCTTCCCGACCCAGGGATTGAACCCAGGTCTCCTGCATTGCAGGCAGATGCTTTAACCTCTGAGCCACCAGGGAAGCCCAAAAGGGACTTATAAAATACGACTGTTGTTGAATAGATTTGCATCAAGAGTAATGTTGGAGTAACCATCACTAGTCTTGCCTGATCATGAGAATTGTGGGATATTGATTATGATGGTGTGGACAGTTATATTTTATGGGATTTTTGTAGCTTTCCCTTCCCTGTTCCAAAGTACTTCAGAGCAGTAACCATACCGTATTGTCAAAATGGACTCATGCGTCTGTCTCTTTCCTGGTAGATTGTAAGCTTCTCGAGGGCAGTTATGGAACGTGTCTTAGTCATACTGTACTGGACTCTGATCCTGATGGCTGCATGTGGCTACTAGCCTGATGATCACTAGACGTCACTGGGGCCATGACATCATGATGGTCTACACCCCCTCATCCCCTCAGTCGTGCAGGCTTCTGGCCAACCTCGGTGGCTGTAACAAATGTTTGTTGAGTGAACAAAGGGAGGAATGAATGAGCAGGCTCACTATTTTTTTGCTATGTACTGGCAGACCGTTCTAGAATAGGACTGGCTGATGAGTATTCCACCGTGCATGTGGCAACCAGGCACTGTTTCGTGGTGCCTGTGACATTGCTGCAGTCAGCTCCCTTTCCTGCCACTTTTGAAGCCCTTCCTGCCACTCTCTCTGTTCTAAGACACACAGCACAGTGTAGTTTTCCATCTTTCTTTTTTTTCTGAGTCTCAGTATTTTTGGAACACCTCACACATACCAAGCACTGTGCTAGTGCTTTTCCTTATATTCTCTATTTCATCATGTATACTGCTTTCGGTTTGAAAAATATCTTATTTTACTGGTGTGGAAACAAAGACCCAGAGCGACCCAGCCCGTGGTTGTACAGAAATAAATGGGGAGTGCCAGGGCTCAGCCCAGGTGTGTCTAATCCCAGACTCCATTTTCCTTCCTTTGCACCACGCAGCCTCCCTGGATTGTGCCTCACTGCTGCCCTTTTATTTCTCTCTGTCTGTCATCCCTGTCCTGCCTCACGGGCTGTTTCCTCACCCAAAACACAGATGGGGGTCAGTCCTTGAAACTACACTTTTCAAAGGATACTGAAATTGTTCGCATCTTACGTGATGTCACCACATGTTCGGCCTTGTTTAACCCTTTGGTTATAATTAGGCCATTTCCCACTGCGATTATCACAACTTAGCCTTGTGTCTCCTGTTTCTTCTCAGACATGCCTGAACACTGTGGAAGCAATCATCTTCCTGCCAGGCCAACTGTGCCGTTCTCCCCAGTATATCCTGCAGTGCCTCTCCGGCTCTTCCTCTAGAGGGGCAGCCTTGAGGGCCGGTTGAGGTCATGGTCTCTGGAGTCAGAATTCTAGGGTGGGAACCCCGACTTTTGCTCCCGGCTAGCTGTGTTACCTGGAATAAGTTACTTCTGTGCCTCATCCCCTCACCTGAAAAATGGAGATGAAAACAGTACAGCCATCATAGGATTGTTGATTTAATCCACGTAAAGCTAAAAGCACAAAATTAGACCCTCAATACATTTTAAGTGTTATTTTGAATAAAGGCCAACAGGCTCACTCACGGTTTAAGATTCATCCCTGAACTGCTTCAGTATTTGAAATCTTTTGATTCTCATTCAGTCTTCCTTTTCCTTGGTGTCCCACCTTCTGCCTGTTCTTCCCATCTGTCAGCAGATCATCAGCCCACCGCTGTAGCTTGGACCTCATCTTCTACCTGCATCTCATTCTCTAGGCCAGCCTGATCCTCCCTGTCTGCGTCTGTCACCTGGCCTCCCTTACAGAGCGTCCAGAGCCTTCCAAAATCCTTTGTCTTTCATGAAACCCTTCTTAGTGAAGGGAGAGATGGGAATAATTCCCTTGCTTGTACCTTTTCTGAATATACGCCTTCGCCTCCCCAAAATACAGTGGTGTTGATGTACATTTGTGAAAAGAAACCATTTGATTGCACTGCTTGCTCCGAACCTAAATGTGTGTTTGGAAGATCAACATTCATTAGAAAGGGGCACTTTTTCTCTCCGTGCCTGTTCTGAGCCCATAGCTCATGGGAAATAAAAGCTCTGACTTCAAAGGCCGTAATCCAGAGTCACTGGGCCGTCTGTGAATAGTAGATTCTTGATTCAGACGAAAGGTAGTTTGAATTTATCCACACACACAAAAGAAACCCCTAATCCCTAACGTACATTTTGAAAATGGATATTTAATGCTTTAGCCAGATCTAACAGTTGAAAGACCATTTAAAGCCTCTCATCTTGCATCAGGGGTCTTAAATTTCTCTGCAGTCTCAATAAATGTTGACTAAAGATAATTTTCCCCAGAGTAGACATAGAAAGGGACTCTTGAGAGTCCCTTGGACAGCAAGGAGATCAAACCACTCTACCTTAAAGGAAATCAACCCTGAATATTCATTGGAAGGGCTTATGCTGAAGCTGAAGCTCCAGTGCTTTGGCCACCTGATGTGAAGAGCCAGCTCACTGGCAAAGACCCTGATGCTGGGAAAGATTGAGGACAGGAGAAGGGGACGACAGAGGATGAGATGCCTGGATGGCATCACCGACTCAATGAACGTGAGTTTGAGCAAACTTTGGGAGATGGTAAAGGACAGAGAGGCCTGGCGTGCTGCAGTCCATGGGGTCACAAAGGGGCGGAGACAGCCAAGTGACTGAACAACAACAAAAAGACATGGAAAACACCCATCCTTCTTCCTGGCCATTCATTCCCCTCCCCCGCCCCGCTACTGAAAGCTTTCTTATTTATCCTTGTATATCGTTTGTCCCTGCCTTGTATTTCTGCCCAGATTGGAGGAATGACTTTCACAATCAGTGGCAGGAACTGTTCTGATTCTTAAGAAAAAACTGCCACTGAATAGTGCATAGTCTTCTACTTTGGAGAGATGACAAAAATTATAGTGGTTTTGCCTGTCATTTAAAAAATAAACAGACTCTGAACCTGTCTGGATTTATTGGCTTTACAGAGCCAGACTGAGAGTACACTGTGCACCAGATTATAGCGGAACAAATTCTTCTTTAGGACATTGATAGTGGTTTGGGCTTCTCTTTCTTTCTATGTCTCATTACTGGCAATGAATTTTGAAGCATCAGGCATTTTCCACCTTTGTATAAAATTAATCAAAGGCAGACTCAGTGCCCTTGAGCTACTTTTCATCTCTATGTTGGACAGGTCCTTGTCATGACTGCTTTGTGGTGTCCTAGACAGAGGTGGGCATTCCTGAAGAGCAGCGTATATTCTATAAGAAATGCCTTTCGGATGCTGATTGGCTAGGTTCTTTTACGGGAACTGTTGAAAGTGAAACAGTGAAGGAATAGAGGCATTCAGGGCAAAAGATACAAGTCTTTGTTTTTATCTTTAACATGAAATGTTGGAGTAGGATATTTGCTAATGGAGAAGATGGAAATATTGCTGGAGCAGAAGTCCTTTTTATTGCTACATCTAAACTTTTACTTTAGTTTCCAGACTGCTGTCTTATACATAATTGAATTTTAACTTCACAGGATTCCAGGATTCCTGTGAAGTTATAAGGAAGATATTTGTTATGTCCAACACATATACAAAGAATCGTTCCTGAAGAGGCCAGATCTGATCAGGTTGGCTTGTGACTGAACCCAGATGTCTGTCTTCCAGTTCCAAGTACAGTGCTTTCCCCACTAGATGTGGAAATCTCACTCTTGATGGTTCAGATGGTCTGGGCTTGGGCCTAGAAATGACACTTGCATCTCACACTCCTGGAAAGTGATTGTGATGAAGGAATGTACTGGACCATACTTTAAACCCCACCCCCCATTCTTGTCCTCATTAATAAGAATCTAGGTTTCAGCTCCTTAAGTTAAATATGATGTATTAAAGTATAAGTGGAACAACCAAACACTTATACTTCTCCTGATATGATCTGATAGAAATGATATTAAACATATGGTTTTTAAGATGGAATGTTTAACTTAAGACTGAGAAATTCATTTAAATATTGTGCCAAAAATAACAAATGATACACGCACAAGTTTATTTATCATAACATTGCTTGTGATAGCTGAAGACAGTAACCTTCCACGTATCCACTAAAAGAGAAATGGTTGAACAACCAAATGGTATAATCATAAAGAGGAGTAATATGAATCTAAGAAGGAATGAGAAAGATTTCTATTTCTTGCTATGAAGTAATCTTTAAGATTTATTGTTAAGTGATTAAAAATAAAGCAGAAAAATTGTTTTTATAGTATCCTACTTGCAGCATGACATAGGAAAGAAAATATAAATGTGTTTATATATGTGTGTGTGTGTACTTCAAGGTAAATCCTCATAGAGAATTACAGCTAATAAATGTAGGGATGTTAGAAATAGAAAACCACTATTTCACAACATCCAATGAAATAACGGAGTGAGGCAACACTGGCAATCATTAATGGATACTAAAATCACTGGGTGAAATTGGAGCTATATAATTGAGAATCAGCCTGATAACACTTGAACTCACCAGTCAATCTCAATATCACTACAAGTGGAATGCCAAACCCTTATACTGCTCCTGGATTTACTCTTGCCCACACTCCCTCTCTTCAAGTTTGAACCAGAACCTCAGCCAGCTGCTGTATCTAAGTACCAGTTCACCTGAGAAGTATAGGAGACAGAGGAACATGTTAAACACCCCAGGAGAGTACATCAGTCAAGTCCTAAATGTGAGAAGCTCCACAAAACAAATGACTCAACGTCTTCAGTAAATAAATATTATGGGGAAAAATTAGGGAGGGGCAACTGTTTGTTTTAAGTGAAAAAGGCTTGTTGCTGCTGCTGCTAAGTCGCTTCAGTCGTGTCCGACTCTGTGCGACCCCATAGACGGCAGCCCACCAGGCTCCCCCATCCCTGGGATTCTCCAGGCAAGAACACTGGAGTGGGTTGCCATTTCCTTCTCCAGTGCATGAAAGTGAAAAGTGAAAGTGAAGTCTCTCAGTCGTGTCTGACTCTTAGTGACCCCATGGACTGCAACCTACCAGGCTCCTCCGTCCATGGGATTTGCCAGGCAAGAGTACTGGAGTGGGGTGCCATTGCCTTCTCCAAAAAAGGCTTAAGAAACCTATAAAACAAATGCAATGTGTGACCCCTGTTGGGAACTTGATCTGTTCAAATGAACTATAAAAATGCCTTTCTTTTTTAAACAACAGGAGAAAATAAAACATTTTCTGCTTATTACATTTTATTAAGAAATGATTGATAATTTTATTGATTTTGATAATGGTATGTGATTATTTTTTAAAAGTCCTTACCTACTAGAGGCACTTGCTATTGAATTGATATGATGCCTGAGATTTTCTTTTAAAATACTCTGTCAAAAGGACATTTGTTTAGCTAAATAGAAGAAATCAGAATGGTAGAATGTAATCCTTGTTGAATCTTGGTGATATGTTTGTGGGCTTGTTTACACTTTTCTCTCCACTTTATTGCATATGGAAAATTTACACAATAAAAAAGATCAAGTTGTGCTATTTTAGAGGTAGACTCCCGGCCCAAGTCCTGCATTGTAGCCTTTATCGTATAACTCGGGGAGAGTCACAGCTGCTCACTCCTCCTTCTTTCCATCCTCTTTATACTTGTTCAGTTCCTTCTGTTTCTTCAAAAACTATTTATTGAACCACATGTTGCACCAGGCAATATTCCGGTGTGACCAGCTTTGCGAGATACAGAGATGGTTCTCACTTTACAGATGAGGAAACTGAAGCTTAGAGACGCTAAGTTTCTTGCCCACAAACCCACATCTGCCTGTCACCCAAATCTGAGCTCTTATGTGTTTGTTTTGTGCTGCTTCCCAGGAGTAGTGCTTTCATTTTATAGTTTATAAATTTCATTTATGGATACATTGTACACAATGAGTAAATAAGGATAAATCAAGTGGAGTAGCGTCTATACATTACTTGTGTGTGAAAAAGATATAAGATCTCTTTCTTACTATAATAATTACAAAGACCTAATCAAAGGAAAGGGCTTCCCAGTTAGTACTGGTGGTAAAGAACCCAATGGCCAGTGCAAGAGACCCGGGAGAGGTGGGCTTGATCCCTGGGTTGGGAAGATCCCTTGGAGAACAAAGTAGCAACCGACTCCAGTATTCCTGCCTGGAATACTGGAAATTTCCATGGAGAATTCCACAGCCAGAGAAGGTTGGTGGGCTGTAGTCCACGGGATCTCAAAGAGTCAGACATGACTGAGCCACCGAGCACACACACGCACACTCAAAGGCAAAGTGGAGATGAGAGCGAAATCCATAGCAACTTTCTTCATACTCATGAAAAAGTAAAGCTCTGTGAATTGTAACCTTCGGTCACAAAATAAGGCTTATTTGTGCTTGTTCTTCAACAGCACACATTTGATCATCTTTTTTCTAAAAATGAAGGCCAGAGGAAAAATGGCTGATTTCATTTCTTATGTGTTTGAACAGTACTTTTAGGACTATTGATATGGAGAAGTCCTTTCAAACAAACACAGCAAACAAATAAAATCTTGAACTTCCCCTGGGCCACTATTTGCTTTACTGTCTTGCAAAATCATTTTGGCATTGGTAAAAGCCGGGTGTGCCCGTGGGCATGTGCAGCCATGCCCCTGTCATCTGTCAGGTGTGACGCTCTAGACGGAAGATATAGCAGTCATCGTTCAGGGGACAAGAGCGAGTGCCTCCCTGCATTCCTGCTGCTGGGTGTGTGTGAATCGTGCCTCATGCTTTACAGGACCTAGTGTGCAAAGCCTCTGCCATGTGCTACTCTGTGGCTGCTCCCACATAATGACATATGCCGTAGAGACGTCTGACCAGAATCTTAGAAATTAGACTAATGGGTCTGAAGCTGTAGTTTCCTTCAAGAATCAAGGCATTAAATACAGTCAGGCTGAATGAAAACATTTTATCCATACCAGGGCATGCCAGTGAGAGCATCCAAAATGGATGAATAGTAAATATTGTTAATATTTATGGAGTCTACTGGATGCCAGGAACTTTGCTAAGCCCTTTAAATACCTAATCACATTTAACCCTCTCAGTAGTTCTATTTTATATTAGAGGTGGCTGAGGCACAGAGAAGTTAAGGGACTCACCCAGGGTTACATAGTAAGTAGCAGAGCTGTCAGGAAGTCTCGGAGCACCAGCAGAAAGGTTTACAGCCATTAATCCATACGGCCATGACTTGTCCCTCTGTGGACTTTCAGGGTACCTTAAAAACCTCTGTTATATATATAGCTCCATTTTACAGTTTTACAGATGTCTGGAGCCAAGCAGAAAGCAATGAAGAGACTGATAAAAGTACACGAAATCCATGGTATTTGATATTAGATACACAGAGTTGATAATAGAACACAGAGTCCTAGAGTGATTTACTGGCTAGTGGGAAAGCCAGTTGGCTTGGCTACCTTGCAAGATAGTTGAAGGACGTAAGCATGGATATTCATTCAAGACTGTCAGAAATTAGGTCAGAAATGAAATAAAAACAAATGGCAAAGATACCATCTTGATATAAATTTTAAAATCTGTTCTGAGTGATGAAAGAGGTGTCTATTCCTTATTGATTTATGAGAAAAGCATGGAATCTGCTTGTTTTGAAATTCTAAAACCTCTTCGGGCCCAACTATTATTCATTATTAACATAGTATACTTTTCTTAAAAGAATAGTATTTCACAAATGCTGTTTCTGGCTTCAGTCACGTATAGAAACATTGGAATATGTACAATATGGTGTTTTACTTTTTTTAAAAATAGAAAGTACATTTGATAATGCATATGCTGCAAACATCTCTCAAAATAATTTGCAGTTGGTAAGTTGTTTCTTTAGTGTCTTTTCCTGGTCTTGGAGAGCAAGTTTTAAAATTTAAACTTGATAAGCTTGGGGGTAAGGAGAGAAGGTTTGCCAACTTATATAATTGGAATATGCTTTAGCATTTATGTAATAATTGAGAATGACTCAACATAATTTTTTTCTGGCTAATATCAGAAATAAAAGTCAAATATTATATCTCCTCTAGAGGGTTGTAGGCCCGAGTCAGCCACTGGTATGCATGACCTGTGTGTCACTTGCTAGTTATCATCGTCCTCATCTTCCCTGTCCCTGACCTGTGGGTGAGAAGTCAAGGATGATGCTTCTTTGGGGTGTCCTTCATAGCTTCTTTTACTCTTTAGTATTCAACCACACTGCTGCGCAGCTCCTGGAGAATAGAAAAGGGAGGCCCAGGAACGGATCTGTAAAAGCAGAGTAATTTGTACATACGAGATCTCTGGGGAATAAAATTTAAAAAAGATGATTTGCTATCTTGGCAGTACCAGCAATATTTATAAGTGATATGAGCTCATAAATGATTTTGGAAGAATGGTGATCCCTCGCTTCCCTGGTCATTAACTAAGACACATGTTTGGTTATCAGTGAGAAGCTGGGAAGCAAAGCCTACAAGAATAAGAGCATTCCAGATCTAGTCCTGTGGCTCATGACCACGAGCCAGTCTTTTAATTCTTTGACCTTAGATCCTGTGTAAAGGGTTTGTACTTGAGCTCAGTGACTGTGCTCTACTTCATGAAAATGGTATGATTCTAAGCTTCTGTGAGATATCCAGGTAAGGCGAGACAAGTGGAGTATTAATTTGATTTTGCTTTAAAAGAAAGTACTGGTGAGGCAGCAGGACATAACAGGGGTGATAGACTCAAATGCAGTGTCTACTAGGCCTGTGCAGGCAGATGAGTGGAGTGAGTTTGGTAGAGGGGAGGCACAGACCTGCGTTTTGTGTAAAACACCAGATTTGTGACCACTGACAATTCATTTCATTGTTATCAGATCACTATTGTAGGCCACGTAGGGCTGGCTGGGGGCCCTTCTTCCTGTACACGTCTGGCCTGCTCTCCACATTTTAGAGCTAAGGGACAGGCATTTTGATTCTGACAAACCTGAGTGTGAACCTTAGCTCTGCCTCTAATAAATTATGTAAACTCGTACATCTGTATTAATTTCTTAAAGTTTCACGGTTGTTTTGTCTGTAGAAATGAGAATGATAGTACCTCTTTTGTTAGATTTCCTAAAGATCACACACCATGGCATTCTAAATTCTAAATGTTAATTGTATTACCTTTGCTGTCATGGTGGAGTGTGTGTGTGTGTGTGTGTGTGTGTGTGTATGTATATATGGAGAAGGAAATGGCAACCCACTCCAGTGTTCTTGCCTGGAGAATCCCAGGGATGGGGAAGCCTGGTGGACTGCCGTCTGTGGGGTCGCACAGAGCTGGACACGACTGAAGCGACTTAGCAGCAGTTTTGTATTTGCCAGTGGATAAAAGAGGCAGTAAATTCCACTAGATCTTCGATTACTCTCGAAAACCACCTTTGAGGATGAGGAAACCTGAGGTCACGTTTCCTCCTTAAGAAAAAGTCTGGTGGATAAAGGCCTCATTATTCCATAGTTTGATGATTCTCAAGGGAAATGTATTTTGAAAAACATTTACTTCCTGACCTACTATGTACAGGGCTGTGTCAGGGAAAAAAAAATAAAGATGACTGAGATGTAGTGGGATTGCTGTATACAAGAGCACCCTGGCTCTTTAGACCACAGTTGGTACAGGATCCCACGTGAATTCTCCTTGAGAGGCTGCAGAGGCGGTCCTGGAGTGCCGCAGTTGCTTAACGTGTCTCTGAAATCTCTCACTGGAATTTGCCTTTAGAGCTCTGGCACATTTTTGCTGAAGATTTTTTTATGCTGATGGTATTCTTAGAAGGTGGATTTGATTTGGGGGAACTGGCCAAGAACTGTTCATCACTATGTCTACCACATAGGTGGTGACCAAATTGGCTAGAATAATGTTTGGTTAAAAATAAGCCAGGACCGTAAGTTATATGACAGGTTTTCTTGTGTGTCATGTAAACTGATTATGGAGACGAAGGCAGCTCCAAAAGAGGTTTTCTGTAAGTTTTTTGCTCAAAACCAGTCCAAAAAATTCCAGTCTCACTGGAATATCTCTGTACCTTCCCAAAAGGGCTGCTTGGAAGGGAGTGATGCTTATCTGTGCACATGTTATAATAGGTGCCCTTAAATAGAACCTTGTAAATACTTACCTCTTAGTAAACCCAGGTTTTTTTTTTTTTTTTTGCCCCTTTTAAATGTTATGGCCTTCTACCAAGCTCAGGGATATATTTCTTCCAAGAAAATGAAACGAGTTAAATCTACTCTAAGGAGACTTTAATGGGAAAAAATACCTGTTTATACTGTCTTTAAAGTTAGCTGGATGGAAACCATTGCCTCATTGTTGACTATGATGATTTTACCAAGATTTAGGGGCAGATAAATTGCCCACCCATTGTTCAAATCAGAATGAAAGTGTTCTGTGGTATACCCCATTCATGCATTCCACAAGCACCTTTTCAGGCCAATTGTATGCTAGTCGGGCTTCCCAGGTGGCTAGTGGTAAAGAACCCACCTGCCAGGCAGGAGCTGCGGGAGACGTGGATTCGATCCCTGGGTCGGGAAGTTCCCCAGTAGTAGGAAATGGCCCCCCACTTCAGCATTCTTGTCGGGAGCATCCAATGGACAGAGGATCCTGGCGGGCTATAGTCCGTGGGGTCACAAAGGACCAGACCCGACTGAGGTGACGGAGCACGCACGCACGTCTGCCAGTCATTATCAGGCATTTGTGATAATGATGACAAGGATACAAACTTCACTCAAGGAAGCCCAGTATGCAAGAATACAAACCTGTTCAACAAGTACCTTGAGTGGATTTAGTAGCTTCCAGGGAAAGGTGGTCACTGCATCCTTCTTGAGCAGACTGTGTTGCCACCTTGATATAGCAGGCTCTGTGAGAGCTTGAAGGAACCAGAAGACAAAGCATGGAACTTTCAGTAGTTTATAATTTCAGGGAGAGAACATAGGGTGATTGATTGGTTTAGAAGAAACAGGGACTGACTAAAGGAAACATGCACAACAATGTTAAATTTAGATTTTTGTTTTTGATTGAAAAATTTAAAAATTATATAGCTTTAAACGTTGAGAGCAAAACACTGGTTGCCTTGGATTTGGGAGGGAGTGATGATAAAGGACAGAATTGGTATGGACCTAACAGAAGCAGAAGATAGTAAGAAAAGGTGACAAGAATACACAGAAGAACTGTACAAAAAAGATCTTCACAACCAAGATAATCACTCACCTAGAGCCAGACATCCTGGAATGTGAAGTCAAGTGGGCCTTAGAAAGCATCACTACGAACAAAGCTAGTGGAGGTTATGGAATTCCAGTTGAGCTATTTCAAATTCTGAAAGATGATGCTGTGAAACTGCTGCACTCAATATGCCAGCAAATGTGGAAAACTCAGCAGTGGCCACAGGACTGGAAAAGGTCAGTTTTCATTCCAATTCCAAAGAAAGGCAATGCCAAAGAATGCTCAAACTACCGCACAATTGCACTCATCTCACATGCTAGTAAAGTAATGCTCAAAATTCTCCAAGCCAGGCTTCAGCAATACGTGAACCGTGAACTTCCTGATGTTCAAGCTGGTTTTAGAAAAGGCAGAGGAACCAGAGATCAAATTGCCAACATCTGCTGGATCATGGAAAAGCAAGATAGTTCCAGAAAAACATCTATTTCTGCTTTATTGACTATGCCAAAGCCTTTGACTGTGTGGATCACAATAAACTGTGGACAATTCTGAAAGAGATGGGAAGACCAGACCACCTGACCTGCCTCTTGAGAAATCTGTATGCAGGTCAGGAAGCAACAGTTAGAACTGGACAGGGAACAACAGACTGGTTCCAAATAGGAAAAGGAGTATGTCAAGGCTGTATATTGTCACCCTGCTTATTTAACTTATATGCAGAGTACATCATGAGAAACGCTGGTGCTGGATCATGGAAAAAGCAAGAGAGTTCCAGAAAAACATCTATTTCTGATTTACTGACTATGCCAAAGCCTTTGACTGTGTGGATCACAATAAACTGTGGAAAATTCTAAAAGAGATGGGAATACCAGACCACCTGACCTGTCTCTTGAGAAATCTGTATGCAGATCAGGAAGCAGCAGTTAGAATCGGACATGGAACAACAGACTGGTTCCAAATAGGAGAAAAAGGCTGTCAGGATTAAGCCTATGCAATACAGTATTTCCCAAAATGATTTCAATGACATATTCATACATTTTCATAAATAGAAAAAAAATTCTACAGATGTACTTGCAGTGTCAAGAAAAACTCTAAATGTATAATAAATATCCTTAACCAGATATCATAATTATCCTCAGCCAGGGCAAATGTATGTGTCACACACACACACATACACAGAGTGCATAATTAGAGTTTAACCATAAGTAGTTTAAGCTTCCTTCACTTTTTAACTGAAAAGAGTTCTTTACTTTTTCCCCTCTATATCTATGGCATATTTCCATGAAAGTTCTTGATGTAACTAGCAATGTTCACTTACATAAAATGCTGCACATTTTAGGAAATGTTTCTTCATGCTTTACTGCATTTGAGACTAAGAATAATGAAAAGGAAAGATTTCAAAACTTTTTTGTTTTCAGATGAAGACATTAAAACCTGAATAAAGGAAGGCAGATATGTGATGAAGGAAAAGTCACAAACAGCAATAAAGATAGTAACACCTGACATAAAAAAGGTTTTCCGATCTATAATCATACCTAATGTCCATGTTCTTCCAGGATTTTGAGCTATTTTGATTACTACTCTTATTTAATAGGTATGAGAGGTAGAGACATTCCATTCCAAGTCACTACTGGTTGAGGATATGTTCCAGGTGTCATAACTCCGTGCCTAGTGATGTTTTTAAGAAGTGTGAAAAGACCATGTGCAGATACACTGTAGTAGAAAATAGAAGAAGTAGGTTTGGTTGATTGATTACAAATGAGTTGCAAAGGATTTCTATGCATCAAATATGACTGAAAGATCAATGCTTTGATAAGTGGAGAAGAGGAAAGAAGTGCCAGAGATAATGGGAAATTTAGCACAAGGGAATAGTTAGAGAGCATATAAGAATTCTGCCTGCTTATGTCATCCTGAATTGTAGTTATGCCCAATATTCAGTATTTTTTAATACCCTACGAAATGCATCATGACCCTTATTCTATCTACACTGCAGAGGTTGGACAGCTCTAAAGAAGACTCTTTGAGCCATCTTTTGCCTGATGCTGACTTTTATTTGCTTTTCCCCCTATCCCATCTCTCTCCCTTATTACTCTGCTTTATTATTCTTCTCTGACATAATGGATCAGATACCATCTTTACTTTCCACCAAGCATTGTGTCTCCAGCACTTTGCATTCACTATTTAATCACTTCCAACAACTTTGTGAAAATATTTATTTTTCACCAAATTTATAAAAATAAAAAGTTTGCAAAAATAGCATATTATTGCTCAAATTATACAGATGAATAAACTAAGGTAAGGGGTATATACTACCTTACCTAGAGACAAGTAAATGATGAGCTTTGAAACCAGAACTCAAACACAGATATCACTATTTACACAGTCCCTATCCATAACAAGTGACATGCTAATAAGCTACTGCTCTTTGATTCTCCCATATGACCGTTTCCTTAAGATTGACCCAGCAGAAAACTATCAGACCTTTTTCTTTAAAGCTGTAAATAATTGACGTAAAGCTCTGCTAGTAAGGCCTTCCCTTGTGGCTCAGCTGGTAAAGAATCTTCCTGCAAGGAGGGAGACTTGGATTTGAACCCTGGGTTGGGAGGATACCCCAGAGAAGGAAAAGGATACCCACTACAGTATTCTGGCCTGGAGAATTCCATGAGGTCACAAAGAGTCGGACACGACTGAGACACTTTCACTTTCTTTCTGCCAGTAGAATGAACATAAATCAATGATGTTTTTAGATAGGTTGAAAGAAAGGCATTATGTCCACCACACAACTTTTACTGACTTTTGCAAACAAACATCAGGTAACTGTAACCTATACATAAGTAAGTCTTCTTCCCTCTCTGCCATTTTTGCTAGTGCCAATTAAAACCTGCTTTCCTACTTATATGTTGCCCAGTGTGTACTCTCTGACACAGAAGAGAGTATTCCATGGGAAAGCCTGACCAGAGAAATTTCTTGTTTACATTTGATGGGGAAATCTTTTATTACTTCTATCAAAAAAAAAAGGAGTTTTCTTAACCTTTGTGGTTCAAGAAGCCATAATTTAATGATCAGTTAAGTTGGAATGAATATTTAGTACTGGATGGACATCAACATTTCAACAGATTATGCAAAGATAATTTTTGGAATTTATGAAGGAACAAGTAACAGCTTCTCTGGTAGCTCAATTGGTAAAGAATCCACCTACAGTGCAAGAGATATGGGTTTGATTCCTGAGTTGGGAAGATCTCTTGGAGAAGAAAACAGCAACCCACTCCAGTATACTTTCCTTGGAAATCTCATGGATAGAGGAATCTGGCGGCCTACAGTCCATGGGGTTGCAAAGAGTTGTACACAACCTAGCGACTCAACAATGACAACAAATGAAGGAACAAATAATTTAAAAATTTTTTATAGAAATCTATGGGTGCTATCAATTCTCATTTATTTCAGTGGGCTAATCAATTAGAACAAATTTGGACTGTTTTTCTTCACAACAATCATCAAATTTGTTGACTAAAAATAACTAACATTTAATGATGAATAGCCTAGAGTGCTAAGTAACCTATTCTTAATATTTCATTTTCACATTTTATTCCTGCTACTGTTCCTATTTAGCTGATGAGCTATTTGAGGTTTAGCAGATCAAATACCTTCCTAAATCAAAGAGTTTATAAATGATAAAGCCAAAGTTGAATCCTAGGGGTGTGTGTGTGTGTTAGTCAATCACTGAGTCATGTCCAACTCTTTGTGATCCCATGGACTGTACCACTAGTACCACCTGGGAAGCCGCACGTAAAAATATGAGTGAAAATAATGAAACATATGTAAAAAGCAATAGACAATGTATTTAAAATACAAAAACTAATCATTTTAAAAATCAACAAAATTTATAAAAGCTTCAGTTAGACTGACCCAAATCTGGAGAGAATGTTCAAATTTCCTTAATCAAGAATATAAAAAGAAACAACACTACTACTCTTTCAGAAATGAAAAAAATTTCAAGTGATATTCTGGAAAGTTTTATGTCCACAAGTTAGATAACCTGGATAAACTTAACATTTCTACAGAAATAAACCACTGACAGTGATGCAAGAAGAATTGTAATCTGAGAGACCTATTACTCTAGAGAGACTAAATTAGTAATCAATATACAGGCATACCACAGTGAAATCCTGGTTCAGTTCTAGATCACAGCAGTAAAGTATAACAATGAAACAAGTCACATTGCTTTGGATTTTTTGGTTTCCCAGTGCACGTGAAAGTTATGTTTACATGCTACTATAGTTTATTAACTCTGCAATAGCTTTATTTCTAATAAAACTATATCTTAATTTTTAAGATTTCTATATTTTAATTTCAAAATATTTTATTGCTAAAATGGTAATCATCATTTGAGCTTTTAGTGAGTCATAATCTTTTTGCAATTATAGCATGAAAGATCCCATATCACAAACCACCATAACAAATATAATAGTAATGCAAAAAATTGAAATATAGTGAGGATTACCAAAATGTGATATAGCGACACAAACTGAGTGGGTGTTGTTGGAAAAATGCTGCCTGTAGACTTGCTCAATGCAGGGTTACCAGAAATCTTCAACCTACCAAAAATACAGTATTTGCAAACCATGATAAAATAAGGTATGCCTGTATTTTCTACAATGAAAAGTTCAATCTTGATAATTTCATTAGTAATTCCCATAAAACACTTAAAAAAAGAATTAACATTACATCTTTATAAAGTTTCTTAAAACATAAAAGGATGTAACAAACCCCAGGTTATTCTATAAAGTTGATATAGCATTAATAGCAACACCAGAAAATCCATCACTACAGATTTTAAAAATTTTGAAAGGATAATAAAGAAATATAAACATATCATGCAATATAAATTTGACATACTTACATGAAATGAATGTTCCTTTAAGTACACAAATTGCAAGGGTCATTCAGGAGTAAATTAATAAGCCCAATAACCTCATATCTGTTACATAATTGGACCCGTATTTAAAAAATAAAAAAACAACTATCAAAAACTACCTCCAAAATCTCTAGACCCAAATGACTTTATTGGTGAATTCTGCAAATAATACCACTGCTAAACAACCTCTTCCATAATATGAAGAGCAGAACACACGTCTTAACTCATTCTATACTAGTACAGTGATATGAAAGCCAGAAAAAGACACTGAAAAAAAGAATATATAAACCAGTACAGTTCAGTTCAGTCGCTCAGTCGTGTCCGACTCTTTGCAACCCCATGAATCGCAGCATGCCAGGCCCCCCTGTTCATTAGTCAAGGCTATGGTTTTTCCTGTGGTCATGTATGGATGTGAGAGTTGGACTGTGAAGAAGGCTGATCGCCGAAGAATTGATGCTTTTGAAGTGTGGTGTTGGAGAAGACTCTTGAGAGTCCCTTGGACTGCAAGGAGATCCAGCCAGTCCATTCTGAAGGAGATCAGCCCTGGGATTTCTTTGGAAGGAATGATGCTAAAGCTGAAACTCCAGTACTTTGGCCACCTCATGAGAAGAGTTGACTCATTGGAAAAGAGTCTGATGCTGGGAGGGATTGGGAGCAGGAGGAGAAGGGGACGACCGAGGATGAGATGGCTGGATGGCCTCACTGACCCGATGGACGTGATTCTGAGTGAACTCCGAGAGATGGTGATGGACAGGGAGGCCTGGCGTGCTGCGATTCATGGGGTCGCAAAGAGTCGGACACGACTGAGTGACTGAGCTGAACTGAACTGAACTGTGCCTTCTTAAACACGCATAAAATGATGGGCCTAGCGGCACTGCGGAACAAGAAATGCAGTAGGAACAGACTATAAATAAGAGACTCCAAAACAATGGAACACTATCTCATTGGCTCCAATGAACTGGAAAACTGAGGCTATGACTGAAATAGAGGAATGGCAGCTTTTAAATACAAAACAACAACAACAACAACAACAACAACACGGTTTCAGGAGGAATGCTGAATGCAGGATGCAGTGGAGAAATGACATTCCATAATCCAGGATCTTTACCAACTATCATTTTGTGAGCATTTACCAGGTACTCTTTTAAGCACATTTTATAAGTTCTATCAGTAAATAACATTCCATTAAGCACTATGTGTTGGACTCAGTGTTAAGTAAATGTATTATCTCATATTCACCTCAGGACAAATTTATGAGAGAGGTACTCCGATCTCTCTTTCACAAATATTGACCGAGGTGCAGTAATGAAACAAAGCATGCTCATGATTATGAAACTAGTAAACAACAAAGATTGGACTCACACTCCGCTCTATCTGAGTGGAAAGTCCCAACCATAAAACTGCAAACATAGTCTTCTAACTCTTGACACAATGTTGCATTACATTTCAGTAAAGCTTCCAATTTCAGGGGAAGCTCATTTTTTTCTGAATATCTATTAATGAAGTATCAAAATAATTTTTACCCTGGTTAATCTTGCAACTGGGGCAAAACACAAATTTAAGCTGGAGAATAATACAAATTCCTTCATTTTTAACAAATGAAAACTGTCTAGTGACTCATAGTAGCTAAACTGCATGATTGGAAGCTAATGAAACCATAAATATATATATACCACTCTTGTGAATTCTAAATTCTCTTCTAAATTAAATCAAAACACTAAAATTATAGAGGTGGCATAAATTGTCAAGTTTTATTTCTCCCAGAGTGAGACTCTTTAAATACTCACTAAGCTGCTTAGTATCTTTTCAATCACAGAACTTTTACAATACACTGAAGTGATAAAATAGGATGTGTAAGAGTTAAACTAATAAACCACATGGATTAAGTGTCGCTCAAAATACTATCAGGTTTAAAAGCTAAGGAGAACATACTTAGATGAACAAAAAAAGAAAGAAAGAAAATGTCACTAGAATTCACCAAGAGCAGATATCTGAGAAATAGCATGAGACGTTTCCACAGTGAAAATATCTAGGTTCAGTTCAGTTTAGTTGCTCAGTCGTGTACAACTCTTTGCGACCCCATGAATCGCAGCACACCAGGCCTCCCTGTCCATCACCATCTCCCGGAGTTCACTCAGATTCATGTCCATCAAGTTAGAGATGCCATCCAGCCATCTCATCCTCTGTCGTCCCCTTCTCCTCCTGCCCCTAATCCCTCCCAGCATCAAAGCATTTTCCAATGAGTCAACTCTTCGCGTGAGGTGGCCAAAACACTGGAGTTTCAGCTTTAGCATCATTCCTTCCAAAGAACACCCAGGGCTGATCTCCTTTAGGATGGACTGGTTGGATATCCTTGCAGTCCAAGGGACTCTCAAGAGTCTTCTCCAGCACCACAGTTCAAAAGCATCAATTCTTCAGCACTCAGCCTTCTTCACAGTCCAACTCTCACATCTATACATGACTACTGGAAAAACCATAGCCTTGACTAGACGGACCTTAGTCGGCAAAGTAATGTCTCTGCTTTTGAATATGCTATCTAGGTTGGTCGTAACTTTTCTTCCAAGGAGTAAGCGTCTTTTAATTTCAAGGCTGCAGTCACCATCTACATTGATTTTGGAGCCCCCCCCAAAATAAAATCTGACACTGTTTCCACTGTTTCCCATCCATTTCCCATGAAGTGATGGGACTGGATGCCATGATCTTCGTTTTCTGAATATTGAGCTTTAAGCCAACTTTTTCACTCTCCTCTTTCACTTTCATCAAGAGGCTTTTTAGTTCCTCTTCACTTTCTCCCATAAGGGTGGTGTCATCTGCATATCTGAGGTTATTGATATTTCTCCCGGCAATCTTGATTCCAGGTTGTGTTTCTTCCAGTCTGTGAAAATACCTAGCTTATCTCTGTCTAATTAATGCACCAATGAAGTACAACTTTAATTAAAATATATTTTGAGCATGGAGCAAACATGTAGCAGGAATGGATAGAGAATAGTTAAGTTGTAGATTTTTAAAATACCAAGCAGCTCTATTTTTGATTTTTTGAGGATCCTCCATGCTGCTTTCCATATTGACTATACCAATTTACATCCCCACCAACAGATGAGTTGATATCTTGTGATTTTGATTTGCATTCCTTTGATAACCAGTAATAATTAATGATGTTAAACACACTTTCATATACCTGTTGAATATTTTGCTTGTCTTCTTTGAAGAACTGTCTATTCAGTTTTTGCCTATTTTAAAAATAAAATTGTCTTTATTAGGTTGTAGGAGTTTCTTATATATTTTTTATGTACTAACCCTTTACTACATACATGGCCTGCAATTATTTTCTTCCCTTCCATATGCTGACTTTTCATTTTATTGATTTCCTTCTTTGGGCAGAAACTTTTTATTTTGATATGGTCCTAATTTTCTTTTTTTCTGCTTTTGTTATCTGTGCTATTAAGTGTCATATACAAGAAAGTATTGCTAAGACTAATTTCAAGGAGTTTTTCTCCTAAAGTTTTATAGTTTCAAGCTCTTGCATTCAAATCTTTAATCTACTTTTAATTGAATTTTGTGTATGTTGTAAAATAAGCTTTCCAATTTTGTTCTTTGACATGTGGGTATACAGTTTTCTGAGTACCATTTACTAGAGAGACTATCTCTACTATGCATTCTTGGCTCTTTTAAAGAAGATTCAGTTCAGTTCAGTTCAGTCGCTCAGTCATGTCCGACTCTTTGCGACCCCATGAATCGCAGCACGCCAGGCCTCCCTGTTCATCACCATCTTTCGGAGATCACTCAGACTCACATCCATTGAGTCAGTGATGCCATCCAGCCATCTCATCCTCGGTCGTCCCCTTCTCCTCCTGCCCCCAATCCCTCCCAGCATCAGAGTCTTTTCCAGTGAGTCAACTCTTCTCATGAGGTGGCTGAAGTACTGGAGTTTCAGCTTCAGCATCATTCCTTCCAAAGAAATCCCAGGGCTGATCTCCTTTAGAATGGACTGGTTGGATTTCCTTGCAGTCCAAGGGACTCTCAAGAGTCTTCTCCAACACCACACTTCAAAAGCATTAATTCTTCGGCGATCAGCCTTCTTCTCAGTCCAACTCTCACTTCCACACATGACTAGACGGAACTTTGTTGGCAAAGTAATGTCTCTGCTTTTCAATATGGTATCTAGGTTGGTCATAACTTTTCTTCCAAGGATTAGTTGGTCATTAATGCATAGGTTTATTTCTGGTTTCTATAATTTGTATCATGGGTCGATATGCAATGTTTCTGGATATATATCCAAAAAAACTAAAATCAAGATCTCAAAGAGACATTTGTACTACTGTGTTCACTGCAGCATTATTCACAATAGTTAAGACCTGCTGCTGCTGCTGCTAACATGCTTCAGTCGTGTCCAACTCTGTGCAACCCCACAGACAGCAGCCCACCAGGATCCCCTGGGATTCCTCAGGCAAGAACACTGGAGTGGGTTGCCATTTCCTTCTCCAATGCATGACAGTGAAAAGTCAAAGTGTAGTCACTCAGTCATGTCCGACTCCTAGTGACCCCCTGGACTGCAGCCCACCAGGCTCCTCTCTCCATGGGATTCTCCAGGCAAGAGTACTGGAGTGGGTTGCCATTGCCTTCTACAAATTAAGACATGAAAGCAACCTAAATGTCTATGTACAGATGATAAACTAAATGTGATGTATATGCATAATGGAATATTTTCAGCCTTATAAAAGAAGACAATCTGGGGGACATCACTTTAAGTGAAATAAGCCAGACACAGGAGGACAAAGACTACATGATACCACTTATACGAGGAATCTAAAATGGTCAAACTCATCCACGCAGAGAGTGGAACAATGGTTGTTAGGGGCTTGGCGGCAGGAAGAAAAGTAGAGAATATTAGTCAAAGGTTATAAAGTTTTAGTAATGAGTAAGTCCTAGAGATTTGCTGTACTGCATAAAGCCCATGGTTAACAATATTGTGCTAAACACTTAGATGTTTGCTAAGAGGGCAAATCTGATGTTAGGTAATCTCTCACACACACACAAAGTGAAAGTGAAGTCGTTTAGTCGTGTCCGACTCTTTGCGACCCCATGGACTGTAGCTTGCCAGACTCCTCCATCCATGGGATTTTCCAGGCAAGAATACTGGAGTGGGTTGCCATTGCCTTCTCCAGGGGATCTTCCCATCCCAGGGATCAAACCCCGGTCTCCTGCAATGCAGGCAGACGCTTTACTCTCTGAGCCACACACACACAAATAAAGACGATGGGAGAAAAGTTTTAGAGGCATTGGCTATGTTTATGTTATATTAAAGCTATTTTCATATTCTCACTACTGTAAATAACAAGATATTGCTAATTCTCACAAAAGACATGAAAAAATGTTTTGTGAAATGAATAATATTTTGGCACCAAAGTCTGGCAAGTGATCATAAAATTCCCTGTACATAACTTGGTTACTGTGTGCACAAAGTCTGCACTAAAGAAGGAAAGCAATAACAGTCAAGCTAGAATTACTGAAAGATTCACCTTATCCAATAATCTAGGATTCTGTTCTTCAGTAGCAGAGTGATTGTAGGAAAAGCCAAATCAATAATTGCTGAGAGTTTGATGGAAGGATTCAAGGAGTTCTTCACATACAAATAAGTATTATAAAACAACTGCAACATTTACGGGAGGCCATGGTGCCAACAATCTTATTGATTTTAAGATCGATGCAGGTGACACTCTCAATATCCTGATTGCCAGATTCCTCATATTTCTCAATGCCAACATCTTCCTCTCCAGTTTCTCTCCTTTACCTTCGTTTCAGAACATATCCCACGTGTTTGCAAACCCAGTTCTGTCCTTGAACCTCTCATCAAATTGCTCCTCCTCATCAAATTACTCTGTCCTTTTCTTCACTTTTTATCTTCTATTTCTCCTTCTCAGTTTTCCTTCTCATGTTTCCTAGTTTCTAGAAAAGCTTTCCATGGGGAAAAATACTATAAATTCCTCCATTGTAAGGTAGCTTCCTTTGTAAAATCTATTTAATACTGTCTGTTAAGAAGCACTACCATAATAAAAGTGAAAATGTACATGACAGATATAAGGAGATGTAGCCCTTAGTAGTGATGGAGCATTATAACTGTAGGGGTAGGATTATTAATGATTTTTCTTTATATTTCTGAACTTTTTCAGCTTACATACTTTTATATTTCAAAACCTTCCTGTAATATTTTACCCTGTATTTGTCCATGATCAAAATTTCAAAAAAATAGTCTATTCAGTAGCTTTCACATTCACTATTTGCCTGATACCCTTCAACCTACCTTTGCTTTGTTTCCTTTTTCTACTTAATTAAAATAGCTCTCATAAAGGCATCCAATGACATTAAAACCATGAGATATATTTTAAATTTTCTTTTATGCTTAATTTCTTATTCTTAAATTCATCTCCTTGAAATCTCTCCTCTCTCAGCTGTCTTATACATTCCCAGGCTTTCCTATTTTTCTATTTCTTGCTTCTTCCCAATTTCTTTTTGGCCCAACCATCTAGCTAGTCCTTGGATGCCAGAAATTGACAAGTACCACTGAACTTCTTTTTTCCATCTCTCTTTTTCCTTACTTTGCCATTCGTTTTATTATATTCCCTAAGTTCAGTCTCACCTCTTTGCAAATGACTGTTAAGTGAGTCTCTGTGAACATGCTGGTTCCCTTGAGCTACATATATTCAATTGTACATTGGACATATCTTACAGGTATCCTCATGATACGTAAAAAACCCTACTGCCCAGCAATTACATCATCTTTCTCCTCAAAGCAACCTCTCTTTTGTGCTTCTTACCCTTATAATAGCATCATTTTTTAGATAGTAATCAAGCTCAAAATATCAGGGTGATATTATTTTATTGCCCCATACATTCAGGATATTTGCTATACCATCAGTCTAGCCTTATAAGGATTAATGTACTTTAGGCACACTTTCCTAGTATTTTTATTTCCTTTCTTCACTCAGTGCTTTTTTTCTGCAGAAGAATCATTCCCATCTTGCCACTCCTATATTCCACCAAAAAGCTGTGTACACACACACACACACTATTACACATCTAGCCTTCTTGGTTTTAGTTCTTTCAGTTATGTTTTCTCTCATTAGAATTTTATTTTTGTTCTACTGTTCCCTTTCACAATAAAATAAAACAAAAAATAAATGCTTTATATATCTCTGCCTCTACTAACTAGTCACACATTCTTTAACCAATTGTAATTTGTTCTGTTCTGGGATTGCAAATCAAAGTATCCTTATTCTAGAAATTACTGACTTTTGTCACAGTGAGTCTGAGCTTTCCCAAGTCTCACCTTTCTCAGTTGTCTGCGTATTTCATATTGCCATTTACACCCAGTTACCTAAATAGCATAGACTGGCCTCTACCATATGCATTTCTAAGCTGATTCTACTAGGCTAATACATCTCTCCATATAGATTACTCTCTCCTGACTCATAATGTAGAAGTTATTAACATTCTTAAATTGTTTCTCTATAGTATCTCTCACATACGTTTCTAAGTTTTAAATGCAAATACTTGTGTATCATCCAAAATATCTCTCATTTCTCATTCTCAGAGATGTGATCACAAGTACCTAACAGACAGCTATCTTAAATTCACACAGGCAAAACCAATTTTAGGTTCTAGGTTAAACCCAGTAGCCAATTGACTACCCATATCTATTATTCCATTGCCAATTTAAACATTTCTATTTTTCCAGTAGAAATTGTTGTTAAAAATACTCCATTTTCCTTTCTCCCATGCACCCAACTTGTTGCCAAGCTCTAAGCACTCAACATGTCTAATGTTCATTCCAAATGTCCCTCTTCTCCACTGAGTTTTCAGGGCTACAAACCTATTTTTCCTCATATCAGGAGAATCTTCTAAAAGCACTCGTCTGGTAATGTTTATCTTTTACAAAAACCTTTAATGTCTCCCCATTGTTTTTTTTTTTTTTTAATTTCTCATCCTAAGATTCAGAATCTCTGAAAACCTTTGTATGGAGCTCTATTCAGCATCCTCTGGGTCACCTTTTAAACTAATCCCATGCAACCTTGACTTTTAGAATGAGAGTTGCTTTTGACAAAACCAAAATATCTGTAAGTTTGCTAAGGGCCCGGGGTGAATGTTCTGGGTACTCAGGTTTTGGAACCACTGGGGCACAGTTTAACCCAAACCTACCTTCCCTGCACCATGCATGTTATTTCCTTCTTCATCCCTCCATTCTAGAAACTCTGTAAGCTTCTCAAAGATAGGGACATATTTAAATTTCCACATTATATGACACACAGTACAGTGCCTCATATATACTAAGCATTTATTAATTATTCAAGAAAAATGGAATTAATAAATTTAACCCATTCACTCAGATAAAGTCATTACAATTAACCACATTAAAATATTACTCAGCTATTTGCTATTCAAACATACTTCCTAAATACTCAGGGAAAAGAAAAAAGGTTATGTTCCCTGCAAAAATTTTATAACAACGTATTTTCTGCCTCTTTTATGGTCCTTAAACTTTAGTGCATTATAATGGCACAGAAGAGGCCATATAAAAAATGGCTCAAGGAAAATTAAATAGAAAAAAAAAAAAAAACACCCAAAAACTTTAATTCAAAAACTCACCATTTCCATTCAAAATAGATATTTCCCCTTGAAAGCTAAAATTAAAACTGGCAGTCCTCCATATATCGTAAGTTAAGTTCTTTATTAGTATCATATTTTGCTTCCATAATGAGTATCATCAAAATATAAACTTACAAAATGATTACTAATAACAAAGTGAAACTATTTTTAATGCCTTTAACAAGTAGATTAGTATGAAGTACATCAATCTTCTTAAATGGATACATACACTCTTTATGGATACATACACTCTGCTTTGTGGAAAGCTGTTGGAAACTGAGATATTTTCTTCAGATAAAGTGTAAAAGTCCAAGCCAGAATTCAGCTCTTTGTAAGGGATAAACCAGGGTACTTTCTCAAAAAAGGTGAAGAAAAATGAACATGTGGTTTTGACCTTCAGGATTTGCAAGCCTCCTGTAAGCTAAAGTATTAAAAAAAAAAAAGTGTTTAGATGAAGAAAAGTGTTTGATGAGTATATAACAAAGCACATTCTGCCCTTTAAGCCTTGGATAGAAAGTTAAGAACAGATGGAAAATTCCATTGTGTGCTTTCTGTGCCACCTGTCACCATCTGAATGGTAGCCAGCATTACAACTCTACCTTATTTAGTCTCATGATGGAAAGACTGGCACTACTGAGGAACTACTCTACTAGAAATTAATGATACTTAAAGCTTGCAATAAATACAAGAACACAGACTGCACTTGTAATCAAAACTTGGCAATTCACCATTCTCCATTCAATCAATAAAATTTTGAAAAATGTTTATAACTTCTATGTTAGTTGTAGACTATGTCTTGGAACTTATGGAGACTACTGAGCTAAATGTACAGTCAGTAAAGCTTACATGGAGAGATCCCACATAAGCTTATTACCTCAGGCAGATCATGTTGATGCAGGATGAAGAAAAACGTCTAACAAAATTGAGCAGGAAGTATTTAATCATTTAAATTTAATCATTTAAGTATTTAATCATTTAACCTGTTAAGTGATTAACATGTTATCAGTACATTTAGAAATATACATTATGTTTATATGGTGTGGTGGCTGCAAGGTTAGGGTCACAATGAGTAACTGGTTAAACAGGAATAGATGAAGGAGGATACAGCACTTTTTTAAGGAATATATGGTATACATAGTAGAATTGAGCACTTGATAATATACCTCTAATGGAGCTCTATGATTGTTTTATTTGGAATCACTCTTTCTTTCCCAACTGTGCCTCCTGGTTATTAAGAGCATATTAGTGACTTTATGGGTACAGCTAGTGTTGTGCTGAATCCAAAGAGACGACTAATAAAGTTCAGGTTGAATTCTTACTTGTCTGAAGAAGGACTGTGAAAGAAATAGTGTTTTAGAAAAGATTTGCGTGAAGGGAGGAAGAACTAAGATGTGGGGAATGATAGCACTGGAGTGTCACGATCAGATTCAATGATGCTTGAGAAACAGAAATGATTGAACAAATCTGATGCTGGAAAGTAAGTACACAAGTACTCCTGAGAGGAAAGAACCATGCGTGTGGAAGAGCTAGAGAAAGTGGGAGAGTTAGGCTGGCCACGTGAAGTTCTGAGTACATATAGACATGACCTAAATTTCGGGATAACTTTGAAGAAAGAGATGATCTGCAAAGCCTAAGACACCAAAGGAAAGATGAATGATACTAAGAACCGGCAATTCAAAGCAAAGCTTTCTTGATTAATAAATAAAACAGTTTAAAGACAAATGGCTATGCTATCAGAATGATCTGGGGAAGTTAACATAGTATAACAAGCATACATAAGTTAGCAAAAAATAGATAAAAAGGCTTTCAAAGTTTTCATCAGGTTATTTCAGAATTTTTGGAGCCAGGTATTTAGAGCTGGCATCACATTAAAATAACAATGTCATAGATTACAAATGTCCTGGGATATGGAGAATAAAACCTACACAGAGTCATATCATATTCTAAAATTTGAAGAGAGTGAAGATGGCATGTTTGGACCTGTTTTCACTAATGTTCTTACATGTAAGCATGAAGTCTGAGGAAAGGGAGACAAATAAAAGGAAACAAGCACATCCCTAAGCTCCTCCCAAAGCCCTGGAATGGGAAGACGGGTCACAGGCAAGACTTCTGTCATCTTGTCTTGGCAGCATCATAGTCACCATCAGGACTCACTGTAGGGGACAGAACTGCAGAGCTGGGACACCTGCGTATCCAGGAGGCAATGGATCTTGTCAAGGAGGCAACTGATCTAGCCAACTGTGTTTCAATGCTAGAGAAGAAAATGGTATGTTACATAATGATAGTTTGTACAGAACTCCAAAGATTAAAATTAAATATAGAAAGAACTTTTGTTTTCTCTTTAAAGGGCATCATTGTCCTATATTATTAGCTCAAGAAGAATCATTTAGAGGAGCAACATAAAAGGCTACAAGGTGATGTATAACACAAAGATTTCTATATGTGAACATCTGTGCTAATACTAGGGGACTTTGTAAGTCCTCCAACTATTAAGACTGAATACTTCTTCTCACAATGAACCCTAGTTACTCAGACTTCTGCCCTTTTCTATTCAAAGCAATCACCTAGTCTATTTCTCATATTTCCTTCTCTAAAGAATCAGCATGGAAAGAATGTAATCTCCCTATTTTTGCCATATAGCATCAACTGTCATAAATTAGTTACAAGGGAGAGGGGTCTATATGGCTTCCTAAGTTTGTACAATGATGGGGATGATGTAAGTCCTAAAAGCATCAAAACATACCAGAAAATAGTAGTTCCAGTCTTTTCAAAACATGATTATCCTTCCTCAAAAATTATGACATTCCTGCAATGTCATGAATTATAACATTCGTAAACAGTAGTATTGGAGAATATTTTATGTAAGCAAATTTCAGAGGAAAATGCATAGATTTAATCAGAAGAAGGGAAAATACTATTAACCAGACTTGGGTTATAGATCAGTGTCTCCTCCTTTAATCATCACATAATGTTTTCTGTATTGTGCTCTAAGGAACTGTTATTTTCTGTTAATTTCGATCATCCTATTCTTCCCAATGAATTTATAGACATATTGTATCTCACAGACTCTGCTAGTCTGCAGTTCTGGCTTCTTTATAATGTAGGCTTATCATGATTTTTCATGGTGTATGCTGCATTATGGCTATTCTCTATACATTTCCTTTTAATCTCAGTTCCCACGAATAACCATTTATTTATTTTGCATTTTCTAGTTCATCCAACAAATTCTGCAGACCAAGTCATCTTGTAAGGTCATTGAGTAACCTAAGGATGAAACATCCTTGAGTTACTAACCCCAGAAGTCTAATCAATCGTAACCAGAGGAAGAGCTGGGAAATTGAAGACTTCAAAATTGGCAAGTCTAAATGCTACACTGAGGAACCAGGCAGAAAGGGAAGAGAATTCTTGAACAATGATAATTTTTAAAAGGTGAAGAGCTCTTGCATGAACCATATTTGCCTCAAATAGCAAAGCTAAATAATTTTGATATCAAAAATGCTATTTTGTAACAAGTTATGGAGATTAAAAGAGGGAAGACAGAGAAGGTAGGGCCTACTCAGTTCAGTTCAGTTCAGTTCAGTTGCTCAGTTGTGTCTGACTCTTTGCGACCCCATGAATCGCAGCACGCCAAGCCTCCCTGTCCATCACCAACTCCCGGAGTTCACTCAGACTCGCATCCATCAAGTCAGTGATGCCATCCAGCCATCCCATCCTTGGTCGTCCCCTTCTCCTCCTGCCCCCAATCCCTCCCAGCATCAAAGTCTTTTCCAATGAGTCAACTCTTCGCAGCTTTAGCATCATTCCTTCCAAAGAAATCCCAGGGTTGATCTTCAGAATGGACTGGTTGGACCTCCTTGAACTAATAAATGTTTGTGCATTTTCTAATATGCCCTCCAGATATATGTGTGTATATATCTACATGTATCTATATATCTATAAATATCCTTGAAGATACTTGGAATAATATGAAGACAATATATAATTAGAAAACTAATTTTGTGATTTTATATATTATGAGATAATTTCTTGATGATATATTTGAAATGAGGCCCCAAACAGGAGATTGTCTGGTAGAAAGTCCACAAACTATGAAGACTATTTGATAGTTCACACATTATGAAGTCTATGTAAAGTGAATCTTCAGTTTGCTGGGCCTGATAGTGAATAGCTTCCTGTTGTCAAGAGCTATTATGTCACAATTGCATTCCTCCATTTCTTTTACCTTATGTTAATTTATTCTATCTTACCTGTTCATCAGAAAATTCAGTTCTGTTCAGTTGCTCAGTCCTGTAGGACTCTTTGCAACCCCATGGACTGCAGCAAAATCATTGCAGATGGTGATTGCAGCCACGAAACTAAAAGACGCTTACTCCTTGGAAGGAAAGTTATGACCAACCTAGATAGCATATTGAAAAGCAGAGACATTACTTTGTCAACAAAAGTCTGTCTAGTCAAGGTTATGGTTTTTCCAGTGGTCATGTATGGATGTGAGAGCTTGACTGTGAAGAAAGCTGAGTGCTGAAGAACTGATGCTTTTGAACTGTGGTGTTAGAGAAGACTCTTGAGAGTCCCTTGGACTGCAAAGAGATCCAACCAGTCCATCCTAAAGGAGATCAGTCCTGGATGTTCATTGGAAGGACTGATGTTGAAGCTGAAACTCCAATACTTTGGCCACCTGATACGAAAAGCTGACTCATTGGAAAAGATCCTGATGCTGGGAACGACAGGGCAAGAGGAGAAGGGGACAACAGAGGATGAGATGGTTGAATGGCATCACCGACTCAATGGACATGGGTTTGGGTGGACTGCGGGAGTTGGTGATGGACAGGGAGGCCTGTCATGCTGCAGTTCACGGGGTCGCAAAGAGTCAGATACAACTGAGCGACTGAACTGAACTGAACCCCTATAATGAGGAGTACATATTTTTTGAGTGTTAGTTCTAGTAGGTCTTCATAAAACCATTCAACTTCATATTCTTCAGCATTACTGGTTTGGGCACAGACTTAAATTACTGTGATATTGAATGGTTTGCCTTGGAAACAAACACAGATCATTCTCCCACTTTTGAGACTGCATCCAAGAACTGCATATCAGACTTTTTTGTTGACTATGAGTAATCAGAAGATTACTACCCTTAATACTCTCAGCTGAGCTATGCTAGAACATAAAATATGCTGAAATATTCTGGATACCTCCCTAACACTGCATATGTTTTCCTAACTCTGTGCTCACTATGATGTAATGAAGATACCTTCAATTGTGCTCTATTTGTTACTTGACTAATAGTATTATATGGTCACTCAATTTGTAATACAGAGATTTGCTTATTAAAATGTCTTTCTCTATGTTTTTTGAGAAAAAGCTGTTCATTGTAGAATAAACAATATTAGACAATAACACCATATAGACATTATAGTTTTCTCTTGTATATTTCTTTGCAGTGTTGACTTGTTATAAAATACCATTTAATGGTAAAATGATTTTGTTGCATATTAAAGAGTGACTTCAGTGAAACAGTAAGGGCTGGCAGTGGATCTAGAACGAATGCAAAGGTAAAGTGGTAAAAGAGTTGCTTTCTAGAATGAATGCATGGGCTCTCACTCAACAGGACTGTGGATTATATAACAGGCTTATTAAAGAACAACAGCAAGATTCGAGCAAAGTGGGAGCCAGGTATTTGGCCACTACCATGATCAGTCTTATAAACATTTCTTTGCCTCCTTCCACCACAGGATTACTTGTGTATCCTATAGTGGCCCATATGTCCACCTTGCTCTATAAGGTATTATCTTCTAGGACCTAAGAGATCATAATCAAGCCTAGGTTGGTCACTACAGGGATAGATCGGTGCATGAGAAACTAAGTGTACCAAAAATCAGCAAGTCATTTGTGAAAAGCAGAAACAAATGAAACTTGTAGCATCTTTGGGGGCTTCCTTGGTGGTTCAGATTGTAAAGAATCTGCCAGCCATGTAGGAAACCTGTGTTCAATCCCTGGATCAGGTAGACCCCCTGGAGAAGGGAATGGCTACCCACTCCAGTGTTCTTGCCTGGAGAATTCCATGGACAGAGAAGCCTGGCAGGACAGAATCCGTGGGCTCACAAAGAGTCAGACACGACTGAGTGACTAATATTTTCCCTTTGGAAAATTGGGTGGTTTTTGACTATTTATTAGAAGTAAGAATGTTCTCTAGTTCTAAAACGATAACTCTGGTATTAATGCCTTCTTTAAGGGCTTCTGAATCTGCAAATATCCTAAGTGTTTTACAATAAAAGGCAGATTAAAAGAAAAAATAGTCATGAAGCTTACAGAAACACAGAGGCACCTAAGTCTTGGAGGAATGTGTATATCTGTAAATGCCAGCTTCAGTATTATAATAGTTTTCAAAACAGCGAAGTCACAGTTGTGCCCTCTTTTAAGTCAAACACACGAACCATTTCATAGGAAAACACTCAGCTACACAGGATCTAAAATGCAGGGGAAATCAGTCCATAATCAACATGAAAACATCTGAAAAGAAATATGTGATTGTTCCCTCTAAGTGGCATAAATACACTTAAAGGAGGTTTGACTTCAGGCTGCCAGATTCAGAGTACTTTTTGCCTGTTTTTTGACTTCCAGAAGAAAAGAAATGGTGAATCTTTACAATTTGAAGAGACATTTCCTTCAAAGAGTTAAATACACAAGAATAAAAATGTGTGGTTTCAGCAGCTTCACCTGTGAAATGGAGGTTATAAATACTCTATTTCTTACGGGGTCACTGGCAGAACTCAAAGATATTTGTAAAGTGCTTCTTACAAAAAAGACTCTTGTGTATAAGTGCTAAATTCATCATAAGTAATAACACGGTAAATAAAATTGAAATTCCTCCCCAAATACCTCCTAACATCTTACCTGGCAGATTTATTAACATTACTGAAAGCCATTCATATTTGTTAAAATAAGATATCACATATTCTTATGGTCAACAAAGTGAAAAAGATAGGCCCTTTGTCTTACCAAAGTCTGGACCTTAAAACAACTGTTTGTCCAATAAGGAGATTCAGGAAAACATCAAGTCAAAATTAATAAAATAGAATACACAGAGGAGGGGAAGGGAGAGGAAGAAGAGAAACATCAGAGGTTCAAAACAATATGAGCAAGAATTAGATCTAATAATTGTGATTAGATTACATACTATCAAAGTATGCCTTCGATAACAGTAGTGACACATGGGGAAACCCGTTAGCTCAGAGTGGTAAAGAGTCTGCCTGCAATGCAGGAGACCCAGGTTCGATCCCTGGGATGGGAAGATCCCCTGGAGAAGAAAATGACAACCCACTCCAGTATTCTTGCCTGGAGAATTCCATGTATAGAGGAGCCTGCCAGGCTACAGTCCATGGGGCCACACAGAGTTGTACAAGACTGAGCAACAAACACTTCACTTCATTGTCTGTTGTTAATGATTCCACAATAGAATTTTTAGAAGGTGACCCAGGTCTTGAAAATGTAAGAGAACACATGTTCGAAGCTTAAAATTGAAGCACTTGTGCAGAAAATAATTGTTTTAAAGAAACAATAATTCTTGGAAATTTGTATATTACATAAATTGCTATGAACAGCAACAACAACAAAAAAGACTCTGACCTAAAATAATATCAAATTCCACTGACTTACTACTAAGAGACACCTTAGGTTTGGGGTTGTTTTATAGCCTATCAATATATTCAACAAATAAACAGGTCCTGGAAGACTTCAACTGTCAAGCTCATATAAAATAATTTGAAAAAAAAAAAAAAAACCCTCACAAAATATCCACGGACCTAATAGCTTGCATAGGAAAAAAGAGAAATTGAAGGTTATTCCAAAGCTTTCAATAGTAGGAAAAAAAAAATTCTGACTCTGCTGGAATTGAGAATATCCATTCTCTCCTTTCATACCTGACTTATTCTTTGACACCTTCAGCTATTTTAGTTCTGCTTTTCAAGTCTCCAAACATTTTATAGTTAAGATGGCACAAAATATAACTGATGTTTCCCCATCTGTTTACTTAATAAATAGCCTCTGCTAGAATGACCAGTGTACAAACAGCAAAATAGAACCACTCATCATACTATATACCGCACACCACAGAGAAAAGAGCTTTGTTTTGATAAGGCTTTTCTGGATGGTGTGACATAATTCTTCCTCTGTCTCAGAGCTATTTGGGCATCTGGACAAGAAATTATTCAACTGAAATGGAAAAAAAAAATCTCTACAAACTAGTAGATGGCTTATATTTTATAGGGATGTTATATACACTTGAAAATAACCAATAATTATCTTAAATTTTACATATAATATTTCTCCACATGCAATTTCATTGCAAAAACATTATGATTCCTGACAACATCAAATGCTTTGTAATATCATTAAGGTTCAAAATTACAAGCTATTAAAAAGCAACTTACTTTCTGATCCTTAAGTTAAAATTGATAATAATTCTAAAGGATTTTATTTGAATTAGTTAGTTAGTTAGTTAGGTCGCTCAGTCGTGTCCGACTCTTTGCGACCCCGTGGACTGTAGCCTACCAGGCTCCTCCGTCCATGGGATTCTCCAGGCAAGAATACCGGAGGGGATGCCATTTCCATCGAACCCAGGTCTCCCGCATTAGAGGCAGACACTTTAACCTCTGAGCCACCAGGGAAGCCCTTTATAGCAGGGGAAAAATAATGTTTAAACTGGATTACTTTAGAAAATGGGAGCAGTTAGTAATTATCAAATAGACTATAAACAGTTCTAGCATTTCAGATGATCAAGAACAAAACAAAATGAAAGATTATACAGATATGCTATCAGAAATGACTAGGAAAGGAAAACTTATAGATATGGAATTAAAATGATACTGCTGTTTTATACCATCCTTAAAAAAATAGAAATTACCATTAATGTAAATTCAGCAATTCTTTTGGAGGAGTCTGGCCTCCTAAAAATGAAAAGTTTTGAAAGTTATAAGCTTTAATTAAGAGAAAATTTATCGTGACAAAGAGTTGGAAACTTTTTAGTTGAGTATCTTATAATTTTACCTCTATTTTTACGAATAAATAACTCAATACAAAGACGTCCATATTGAATGCACAACAAACATGTACAGAATGAAAGAATAAATGAATGATTTGGTAGCTCTATTGGGTATGCATATACATGGTGGAAAGATTTTGTTTTCTTAATTACCTCAGGGCCCAATGTAGTACTTGCCTGTAGTATTTGACTGGGTATAATGAGAAAATGGCTTATACTCTCAAGTTAGTCTTTATTCCTGTTCAAGAAATGCCCACATCCTAAAACACTATATCTAACATTCACAAATTCATAAATATAAAAAGGACTTGTGCAAAACTAAATATCCAGAAAGGATTGAAAGCTTATCAAGATTTCAGAAAAGTGGGAAAGACGCCACTTCTATTAATGCCAGTGATCAATGTCTCAGGGAAATTTTTTTGTATAACTTGAAAAGACAAAATTCCTTAAAACCTTTGGACAGAAAAGGAATTCAAAAATCATTCTCTAGATATATTTATTCAGGGTTGAAAAGGAGGCATCTGAAAGACTGCTTGCTATGCTGGTCATGAATCAAAATTGCAATGATTTTTGTTGTTGTTGTTCCAGAACACGACTTCCAAGTAGATATATCTAGGCTATTCTGGGGAGTTAAACATTGCTTATTAGCACTTAGAAACAACACAAGAATGAGAAAATATGTAATTCTCAGACAGAGGATTCTATTGTCTTAGGCTACCTAAACTTGTTATTTCAAAAAGACACAAAAGTGGCCTTCATTAATCAATATATGTTTAAATGACTTGTCCTGTGTGTGTATTAGCAGAACCATTCCCACAGTGGCTTTAGGTCAAATAATTCATATGAGGTATGACTAGGTTTGGTAAAATTGTGACTTTTGCTACACAACTTATTTTTGGAACTGAAATTTGTCAAAGGATCACAGTTAGTTTAGCTAGAAATAATCATAAGAATTAAAAAAAATTAACCTTACTCAAAATATAAATACACGTGCATGTGTGAATGTATGCACATATATGTATGTATGCATGTAGTATGTATGTGTGTGTTTATATACACACACAAAGTGTTAGCCCTCTATTAGTGACTAATAGACACTATTCTTGCTAGTCAAGAATAGTGTCTTATTCTTGACTCTTATGGAACAGAGTATTAACAAAAAAAACCCAAATCTTATGTTTCTAAAATTGTAAATTTATACTCAAATCAGATGAACCAAACTGTATCCTCCCCATATACCATCTCATTTTAAGCATTTTTCTTTTGCATTTTCTTCTAGACATGAACATACACAGATAGTAGATACTCGCATTCTGTGTTACTCTACAGATCTCAGTATTTTCAGTGTCTTTGTCATCTGCTAATAGGTGGTAATTATCCCAAGTCAGCTGAGGATTCACTGGAAGCCAACGTTCTAACTAAATCTCAGTAGAGAAATAATCATCAGAGTCCAAATGGGGAAACAAAAATAAAACAATACTGAGTTCAATTTGCCCATACAAGTTGCCAAAAGAAACACGTAAGAAACTAAAGTTATCTTTATATGTTGTATAGAACCCCCAGGCTGATCCAAATAGAAGACTGTTTTATGTCAATTTATTCATAAACATCAAGGCCTAAGGAGAATTAAATCACAGAAAAACACTTAATGAAATTCTTGTACAAGCCTTTACAAGGGTACTGTCTTGTGTAAATAATGGGACAAAAGAAAAGAGCTCAGGAAGGGTGGGAAAAGGATACCCAAGGTTGAAAGATATGCACCCTAGATTCTACTCCATTTCACTTATTCTAGGACCTTGATCTAGTGATTTCTCCCCCGACTCCTGCATCATCGATCATTTTCCTCTTTATTAGACCTTTCCAATTAGCACATACATATACCCTTATCTCTCCTACAAAATGAAACAACAGTGCTCTTTCTTGTCACCATTTCCCCCTCTAATCACAACATCATTACTCTCTTTCTCTCTGGAACAATATACCAAGAGATACACAAATAGTGTGTGTGTGTGTGTGTGTGTGTGTGTGTGTGTGTGTGTAAAATCTAGAAAAAGGGTACAGAGAAACCTATCTGCAGGATGGACCTGTGGACACAGAGTGGGAAGAGGAGGGTGCAATGAATTGGGAGAGTGGCGTTGACATATATACATTACCATGTGTAAAATAGCCAGCTCGTGGGCAGCTGCTCTATACCAGAGGGAGCTCAGCTTGGCACTCTGTGATGTCCCGGAGGGGTGGGATAGGGGGTGGTAGGTAGGCTCAAGATAGAGGGGACTTATTTGTACATATAGTTGATTCACTTCATTACACAGCAGAAGCTAACACAATATCATAAAACAATTATTCTCCAATAATAAAATAGAAATTTAAAAAAATTGTCCATATTCTCTGTCTCCAAATTCCTCCTCCCTACTCTGTCTTGAATGTATCAGTCAGACTTCCCCTCCCACCATAGAACGAAAAGTGCTCTTGCCATCATTTAATAATTGCCACACACCAAAATAATTAGTCTATATTTTACTTGACTTCACAACAAGTGACATAGCAACTCGGCCTTGACACACCATCTTCAGCTGGCTTTCTGGACCCTTCACTCATCTGGGTCTCTTCCCACCTCACTGGCCTCTCCTCATCTGCCTCCTATGCTGATTCTTCTTCATCAACTTGACCAGAGCGCAGTTCTGGATGATCTCACTGACTTCTCTGCCTGGTCCTGCGGTCTCACTATTTTTATTTGCTCTGGTGTTAATCCACCTCATTCTCTTTCCCTCCTCGGGTCTTTAACCAAATATCTCTTTCACAGTCAGGCATTCCCTGACTATTCAATTTAAATTTACATTCACTCCCATCAATACACCCAACTCTTTACCTTTTCTCCTAACACTGAATACCATCCGCCCACTTTCTCTTATCAAGTGTACATATATGTGCTCAGTTATGCCCAACTCTTTGCCATCCCATGGTCTGTAACCTGCCAGACTCCTCTGTCCATGGAATTTTCCAGGCAAGAATACTGGAGTGGGTTGCCATTTCCTGCGCCAGGGACGCTTCCCAACCCAGGGATCAGACCTGCATTTCTGGCATATCCTGTATTGGCAGGCAAATTCTTTACCACTATGCCACCACCTATATATATATATATATATATGTGCACATGTGTGTGTGCGTGTGTGTGCATGCACATGCTAAGTTGCTTCAGTCATGTCCAGTTCTTTGCAGCCCTATGGACTATAGCCTGCCAGGCTCCTCTGTCCATGGGATTCTCCAGGCCAGAATAATAGAGTGGGTTGCCTTTTTCTTCCTTCAAGGGATCTTCCTGACCCAGGGATCCAAACCTGCATCTCTTATGTCTCCTGCACTGGCAGGTGGGTTCTTTACCACTAGCACCACCTGGAAAACATATACATATACACACACACATGTGTATGTATTTATGCATTTAGCTAATAATTTACTTAGTTTTTAGCTAGCTTGTCTGTTTTCTCCTAACTAGTATGTAATATCCATGAGGAAAATTTCTTTCCTTTCTTATGAATGTTCAATTGTGTTTGACTCTGTGACCCCATGGACTGTAGTCCGTCAGGCTCCTCTGTCCCTGGGATTTTCCAGGCAAGAATACTGAAGTGGTTTTTTACACACACACACACACACACACACACATTCGTTGACCAATGCAACTAATTATGAAATGAGATAATTACATTGGTAAATCATGAATTCAAACCCACCCCTTCCTGGGCCCTCCAGAAATCTTTACCTTGTTCCCTTTAACATGGAGCAAAACTGAATTTAACAAAAGAAGGAAATAAAATAAGAGTGTTTTATTCATTTAGAGCATATTCATTTTTTCCTTATTTAAAAAAAAGTTCCTTAACAATCAGGGAGAACTAGTCTTCTATACTTAGCATGTTTTTCATATTTGATGAGGGTGGAATATCTGTTTCAAAGACATAAGTACTATTGTACTTTGGCAGGATGCAACTTGCTATCATGACTGCATATGTATTAGCTTGTCAGCAAAGAATTCACCCTGTAACAAGCACTTGTCTTTGTTTGTTCCTCTTGCATCATAATACAGATCTTCTAACAGGTTTATTAAAACCTCCTGGACTTAAAACTACATCATAAGGTACCTATCCACATAATTATTTATGGGCCAGGCAAAATTTAGTTGTTCTTTTGTAAATGCATAATCCTAAAATAGGAACTGAAGACTTGAATCCTATCGAGACTTATCAAGCAGAGCGAAAGAACAAATGGTCCTCTCAGTTCAGTTCAGTCACTCAGTCATGTTTGACTATTTGCAACTCCATGAATGGTAGCACGCCAGGCCTCCCTGTGCATCACCAACTCCTGGAGTTTACTCAAACTCATGTCCATTGAGTCAGTGATGCCACCCAGCCATCTCATCCTCTGTCATCCCGTTCTCCTCCTGCCCCCAATCCCTCCCAGCATCAGGGTCTTTTCCAATGAGTCAACTCTTCACATGAGGTGGCGAAAGTATTGGACTTTCAGCTTCAGCATCAGTCCTTCCCGTGAACACCCAGGACTGATCTCCTTTAGGATGGACTGGTTGAATCTCCTTGCAGTCCAAGGGACTCTCAAGAGTCTTCAACACCACAGTTCAAAAGCATCAATTCTTCAGCACTCAGCTTTCTTCACAGTCCAACTCTCACATCCATACATGACCACAGGAAAAACCATAGCCTTGACTAGACAGACCTTTGTTGGCAAAGTAATGTCTCTGCTTTTCAATATGCTATCTAGGTTGGTCATAACTTTCCTTCCAAGGAGTAAGCGTCTTTTAATTTAATGGCTTCAATCACCATCTGCAGTGATTTTGGAGCCCCAAAAATAAAGTCTGACACGTTTCCACTGTTTGCCCATCTCTTTCCCATGAAGTGATGGGACCAGATGCCATGATCTTAGTTTTCTGAATGTTGAGCTTTAAGCCAACTTTTTCACCCTCCCCTTCCACTTTCAGAGGGTATTAATTTCTCAGGAAAAGGTACACAAAATACTGATTGATTCCTGTCCCAGAGTATATTTTTTACAAAAAAAAAAAAATTATGATATAAAGGCAATATCAAGCAAATAAAGTAGCCTCAGTCAACTAGCCCAAGCTAGAGCTCATGTTTTCCTAACAATGAAAATCTATTTCATTTTAAGCAGCTACTGTGGAAAATTCTGAAAGAGGTGGGAATACCAGACCACCTAACCTGCCTCTTGAGAAATCTGTATGCAGGTCAGGAAGCAAGAGTTAGAAATGGACATGGAACAGACTGGTTCCAAATAGGAAAAGGAGTACGTCAAGGCTGTATATTGTCATCCTGCTTATTTAACTTATATGCAGAGTACCTCATGAGAAATGCTGGACTGGAAGAAACACAAGCTGGAATCAAGATTGCCGGGAGAAATATCAATAACCTCAGATATGCAGATGACACCACCCTTATGGCAGAAAGTGAAGAGGAGCTAAAAAGCCTCTTACTCCAGTACTTTGGGCACCTCATGCGAAGAGTTGACTCATTGGAAAAGACTGATGCTGGGAGGGATTGGGGGCAGGAGGAGAAGGGGACGACTGAGGATGAGACGGCTGGATGGCATCACTGACCCGATGGACGTGAGTCTGAGTGAACTCTGGGAGTTGGTGATGGACAGGGAGGCCTGGCGTGCTGCGATTCATGGGATCGCAACGAGTCAGACACGACTGAGCGACTGAACTGAACTGATAGTAGCATTTCTGCAATATGTGCCTTGTTTAAAATGATTCCTTCCTATGAGCACCCTTAACAGAAGAGACAACAAAGATGCCATCACAGTTCCACACTGCAGCCTCTACATGTATAAATGGAGGTTCACAGAATTCTTAATCCACTTTCTAGAATTATTTCTGACAGTTTACACAAAATAGCCTGTGCTGTGATGTTAATACAATGTGCTCTATAAAAATCAATTTGTCTTGGTAATAAAATCTCTTATAGTCAACTCTCTCTTAACTGTCTTTTAATGCAAAAACTATTTTTCCTCCCCAAAAGAGTTTATGTTCTTAGCACTTGGGAGGATTCATACCAAGATACATTTCTTACAGAGAATTTGTATTAAGGATTTTGGGTTTTGCCTAAGAAATATTATTTTGCATTGATCAGCCAGATTTTCAAACTAAATATGTGAAGTTTGGCTTAAACTTATTTCCTTTGAAAAATCATTTATTTTACATACAATGGAATATTACTCAGCCATAAAAAAAGAAATAATGCCATCTGTAGAAGCATGGATAGACCTAGAGGTCCTATTAAGTAAGACAAAGACAAATATTATATGATATCATTCATGTATAATATTTCTAAATACAAACTTATTTACAAAACAAAAATAGACAGACATATAGAAAATAAACTTATGAGTACCAAAGTGGAAAGGGGGTGATGGAATAAATTGGGAGTTTGGGAGTAATATATACACCCTGCTACATATAAAATAGATAACCAACAAAGTACATATACAAAGTATAGCACAGGAAAATATAGTGAATATTTTATAATAATCTAAAAGGGCAAATAATCTGAAAAATAATATGCATATATGTATATATATATTACATATATTTATATACATAAACTGAATAACTGTGCTATACTCCTGAAACTAACATGACATTGAAAATCAACTATACCTAAAAAAATAAGAAAATTCATTCATTCAATCAAATATTTACAGACCTTCTATTTTATTCTGATAATTATTCTAGGTCTGTTTGAATAAAACCAAAGCTTCCCTTCACATCCTTAGGAGGATTACATTCTAGTGAGAGAGATGGCTAATCACCAAGTCAACATATACATATATTGGTACAATTTTTTATGTAATATTTGGGACAAACTTATTAGATGTAATTATGACCAACCTAGATAGCATATTGAAAAGCAGAGACATTACTTTGCCAAGAAAGGTCTGTCTAGTCAAGGCTATGGTTTTTCCTGTGGTCATGTATGGATGTGAGAGTTGGACTGTGAAGAAGGCTGAGCGCCAAAGAACTGATGTTTTTGAACTGTGGTGTTGGAGAAGACTCTTGAGAGTCCCTTGGACTGCAAGGAGATCCAGCCAGTCCATTCTGAAGGAGATCAACCCTGGGATTTCTTTGGAAGGAATGATGCTTAAGCTGAAACTCCAGTACTTTGGCCACCTCACACGAAGAGTTGACTCATTGGAAAAGACTCTGATGCTGGTGGTGATTGGGGGCAGGAGGAGAAGGGGATGACTGAGGATGAGATGGCTGGATGGCATCACCGACTCGATGGATGTGAGTCTGAGTGAACTCCGGGAGATGGTGATGGACAGGGAGGCATGTCGTGCTACAATTCATGGGGTTGCAAAGAGTCGGACACAACTGAGCAACTGAACTGAACTGAAGTGAATCTTACTAGATATAATTAATCCATTAATGCAAAGAGGCTTAAATATGCCATATTTTGGTGATATTAAAATTCTATGTTTTTAGGAAAAATTAAGAATGTACACAAGACATGCACAGGCATATTTTGTTTTACTGTGCTTTGTAGATACTTTGAAGATTTGTGCTTTGTCTTTTCCTTTTTTTTTAACAGATTGAAGGTTTGTGGCAACTGTATGTTGATGGTTACCACTTTTTAAGAAATATTTTAATTAAGATATGTATTAATAAATATTTTCTTAGACATTATGGCATTGCACACTTAATACACTAGAACATAACGCAAACTTAACTTTTATAGGCATTGGGAAACCAACAAGCTTGTGTCACTCTCTTTTCTGCAATCTTTATTGCAGTGGTCTAGAACCAAATCTACAATATCTCTGAGATATACCTGCATCATACATATACATACATATAAATATGGTAATCACCACAAAATACTTATATTAGTGTGTGCTGTGCTAAGTCGCTTCAGTCATGTCCAACTCTTTGCAACACTATGGTCTATAGCTTGCCAGGCTCTTCTGTCCATGGGATTCTCCAGGCAAGAATACTGGAGTGGGTTGCTTTGTCCTCCTACAAGGGATTTTCCTAACCCAGGGATCGAATCCACGGCTCTTACACATCTCCTGCATTAGCAGGTGGGTTCTTTACCACTAGCACCACATGGGAAGCTCATTTTATAAATAACTTAGATGACTAACAAAAAGGGAATGGTAAAAATACATGAGGGTACATTCAAAGTAAGATGATAGAGTAGGAAGCAATTAAACCTTGTGCTCTGCAAACTTACAGTCATGGAAATATGTTTATGAGACAATGCTACAGGAAACAAAAGATAACACTTTTTTTTGCATTCCTTTATCTTTTATATCTAAAATTTACTCTACATTTTCTCTCATTTATTTATTATGTTCTTTAATTTGTTCATCGGAGAAGGCAATGGCACCCCACACCATACTCTTGCTTGGAAAATCCCATGGACGGAGGAGCCTGGTGGGCTACAGTCCATGGGGTCACTAAGAGTCAGACAGGACTGAGCGACTTCACTTTCGCTTTTCACTTTCATGCATTGGAGAAGGAAATGGCAACCCGCTCCAGTGTTCTTGCCTGGAAAATCCCAGGGACGGGGGAGCCTGGTGGGCTGCCGTCTATGGGTCGCACAGAGTCGGACATAACTGAAGCGACTCAGCAGCAGCAGCAGCAACTTGTTCATGTATCTCTTGTCTTTTAATTTAGGTTGCAAGTAGGATGTAGGAATAATTAGGAATATCCTGCTCCTGAATCATTTCAGTAATGTTTCTAAAACTTCAAAATGTACTCTACTTGAAAGACCACCTTTAGGACTCAGGCATTATCTCCTTCCTGTAGGTTCCCACAGTACCACTTCATAGCAAGATTAACACTGTATTTCTCATGTTTTTATTTATCTCTTGCTTACATCCTTCACATCTAGCAGATTCTTGAATTGCAGTGCATATTCAATAAGTCTGCTGAATGTGCTAATAAACTGACCTTATATTATTTTTAAAATCTGAAACAATTATAGAAAAGGGTCACTTTGTCTATCCAATTTATGCCTATTCCCAGGAGTTACATTTGATCTCTTTGCACTATCAAGAGAAAAAGAAAGTCTGTCTAGATGATTTTTCACAGATCTTACTAATTCAATCTATGTCATATTAAAATTGATCACAGGTTATGTCAAAATAAGTCAGCTCCCTAAAACAATCAGTAAATCAACTGAAAATAAATATTAAACTGATTTTTAATATCATTATATGGCTATTTGTTGGTAGTGGACTAAACTTCTCCTTTCTCATAAGTTTGTTGTTTCATAGATGTAGCTCTGGACACTGTATGAAAATAAATGTGTATTTCAAGGTAGTTTTATTAAGAATAAAGAAATAATTTTCATTCTTTTTGCAAAACCAATTGTTGAAAACTGCCTTTATTAAAGAACAAATTCAAGATGAAACTCATTTGTTTCATCATCTTTATCAGCCATGCAAGAATACACTCAAACTAAACAGAAAATATAGCAAGAATTTTCATTTACAAATTACTTTTATTTTTATTTTTCATTTGTGTAAAAAAAAACTGCACAAATAAGAAAACAAGTTCCATGTTCTATGCCATTTATGTTTTAAGCCCTAATTATATTTAAATTACTCTTCAACTCTAACTGCATTAACATAATTGTGTGTCAACTAGCAAGATGTACTTATTGAATGAGGTATTTTTAGAACAGTCTGCAAGTCAATAATGCCTTTTCCAATTTTTTGTTTTACATTTCTCTATGCCAATTATCTTTTACTAGAAGAGTTCCTCTTTTTCCTTTTGTTTCTCTGAAAATTCAGCTTTCAAAACTTTCAACCAAGCTATTTTTTACTCTTATTCCATAGAAATAGTGTTAACAGTATTATGTGAAGCTCAGTTGATTTAGTTTTATGTACATCTAGAAACTATTGGCAGGAATATCTCCGTGTAAATTTGAGCTTTGCATCTGCCAGCAGACTTTCTGCCAAGATGCAATGTTGCTTTGTAATACGTGACACAATGAAAGACAAAATCCAGTAGAATCATTTATTCATGCAGTTGGATATGTAAATTGGAATTCTAGGATAAGTGATCCAACTAGTCATGCTTTCACAGTACCAAATGTCTAAAATACTTCTGGATAAATAAACAAAGCAAATGTAAGAAACCCAGAAATATATATTTTGATCAATGTTTAATCTTCAATTTAAAAAGTGCAATCATGTAGCTTCTTACAGTTGGTTTTTAGTATCACAAAGCAAAACAAAACAACAAAGAAAATCCCTGCACACATTTTCTCTCCTACCTACCATGGACTAAACTGGATTACTTTAAATTCTAAAGTTCTTTTATTGTGTAGTTTTAATTATGTCATTAAAACTATTTTCTTTTAAATATTAATTTCTCTCAAGCAAATACTTATCAGTGATTTAAAACTACACATAATATCAAAATGTATGTTAAAAACCATATTCTCCTAATTCGCTCTTCCCATATCCTTTTCTGCTTCCATAAACCACCATTTTCAAGTCTTTATTTCCGATATTTAGCCACATGTTTATAATGAATATGCTTATACTAATATTTACAGATATCAATATTAGGAATTTATTTCCTATCTATTTATTGCCTATTTGTTCCTTGTTTATTTTCTCTTTGCCTTCCCTCCTACCTTTTTACCATTATGGTTTTTTAAAACATTTTTGTCATATTGATATCAAATTTACAAATTGTATATTTACTAATAAAAATTGTTCATTGTCAGGCAAAAATGGAATAATATATAGGCAATTCCTTCCGCTGACCATAGTTCTATTCTACAAAGTAGCTGAAAACACTGAATTAGTGAACACTGAGCCATTGCTCCTAGGTGGAACACAGGGTTAGGTTCTGGCAACTTTTTATCACAATACAGTCATCAGTCAATCAGTCTAGAACCTTATTTATGTGCACTTCCACTATAGGTTCCTTATTTAATAATATTGTTGAAATATGAACACTGAAGTCACATCCAACAGCCTTAGAGCTTATACTTTAATGAAGTTTATCAAACATCTGCATTTTCTCCATAAAGCACAGCCCAAACTTCCTGCACTTAGAAACAACTAGACAGCAATTCAGCAGTACATTTGGAGGTCATTTGAAACAGTGAAATCTCAAACAAAAAATAAGCAAAAAACAAACAAGAAACATAGCATTAAATAGACAGTGAAAACATTTAAATTATGAGAGCAGAAAGAGGAAGTCAGAGTGTTAGCTTGTTTGAACTTACATGGGGATCTGCATGTCAAACAACTCAAACTTGCTGCTCTGTGAATGACTTCAAATGTGCATGAGTATTGATTTTGGCTTAAAATAAATTGCAATGATAGGTGACTTTTCAAATACAGAAGTATTGAATATTGAAGACAGACTGTACTTATAATTCTTCCTGGAAGGCTTTTCTTCCCCATAGAGTTAACTGGTTTATAATCCCTAAATCGTTTCAAACTTTCACACATCTCTAAACATCTCTAACTCCCAGGCATGCTCCTATCTAGAATGAGTACTACTGGTGTGGTCTAGGGACTGTCTTTCATCAACTAATAGGGTGACCATCTACTTCCTTGATCTCAAGTTGTTGGGCCTGATTTGGTGAAAACATCCACCACTGGCTTCCTAAGAAAGAACACTGTATGGGTAAAGATATTCAGATCTTAAACATGTGAGAAGATCTTTATCATACTCTCTTAATGATGGTTAAGTTGGGTATAAAATCCTGTATTGAAAATAATTTTTCTTTAATTTTTTTGTTTAGTGATGTTTTTTGTTATATCCAGTAGAAAAACTAAATGCTATTCTTATGTCCAGTCACATCTGGTTTTGGTTTTAATCTGTTTTTTTCCCTATGGATGCTTTTAAGATCCAATGGCTCTGAAGTTACAAGGTTATGTACTGTATGTAAACCTTTAGAACTTTTAGAAATCTCGCCTTTCATATCTATTCTCTTTATCTTAGTGGGTGTGGTGTTAATGTTTGGGTTCTTATTTCTATACACTAATTTTAATGGATTTTTATGAGGGAAAATAAAAATGTTTGTATACAGTTATATTTGAGTCCTGAAACAATTTAATTTTACTATAGCTCATTGATTGATTTACTTAATTACTTGATAGATACTGAATGCCCAAAGTAGATTTCTAAAACAGAATCTGCCCACAAGAATTCTAAAACAGAGGAAGGACAGAAGTATATAAATTACTACAATGAAAAGTAAAAACTGATACATGCCATAAGAGATACAGATACTGTGAGAAAGCAGAAGGTGATTATTAATAGCTGGGGATCTCATTAAACATATCATTAAAGTTGATATGCTGTAAGATCTGAATCTGAAAAGATAGGCAGTACTTGTATACAAAGACAGAAGCCCCATAGGCAGAAGGCATTATTACTTCAAGGAAAATGAATAAAGGCACAGAAATATGCATGGTTACCTACTGATATAAATGTTGAGTAGTTTAATTTTCTTCACGAATGTGCCTAGAGGAGAGCTATTAATAAATTGATTTCCATTCTCCTTTTCTGCATGAATGCCATTCCTAAAGTCTTCACTACACTAAAGAAAAGTTAAAGTTTAAATTTCATGATTTTGAGTATAACTAGGAAATCAAATGAGTATTCAGTAAAATAATCAATCACAAAATTAAATATAACTTTAAATACTGCCAGGACCATGTACATTCAGGGCCCAATCCCTCTCATTATATGAAAAACATTTTTGCAGAGAATCTAATGTTAAAATTTCAAGCAATATTTATACTAGATTTTTCTAAAAATAATGTATTTGGATTCTAAATTTTAATAGTCATCAAGACAAGGTAGTCTGATTTAGAATTGTGGAGATCTAAAATGATGACTTGGAAAGTACACAATGGCTTGTTACACATAACATTCGTGTTCACTGATACTGAACAGATTTCCATAGGGTCTCACTCTGATACTGTTCTCCCAGTAGCTGCCAGGAAACTTCCCCTCACCCCTCCCCATCCCCACAAGACTGTTATAAAGCAAAACTCTCTAATGCTCCATTAATTAATATTACTGAGACATGATTCAAGACTGACCAAATTATACTGTACTCTCTATAATGACTATTGTTTATGAAAGCCTCAGCATACTGCTTTTAAAAATGTTCCCTTATCCTCTTAATTTGGTAGTTTCAGGTGAGATCACTAAAAATAATTTAAAACAGAATCATATATTACTCCTTAAATAAAAGTAGTAAAGATAGTTATTTTTAATATGTGATTAAACTACACATAATGATAGTGATTAGAAGGAATGGTTTAAGCAAGTTACTGCAAACGTCCCTAGAAAAATGGACCAGGTCTAAAGAGCCACTCAACATTTATTTTTTAAAAGCAATGTGTTCCCATGTGTATTTTTCATATCTTATTGAAAACAAATGGCTATATTATATTTTCCATTAATAAACCATTAAATTCACAAAACCAGGTTAAAATAACACAAAATAATCCACAATAGAAGAAAGTCCATTTTGTCTTAAGTATGTTTTAAGCATGAGTAACAGGGTATTTAAAGAATACCAACCATTCAAAGAAAAGTGGACATATCAAGTTATCAGAAATGCTGAAACTTTGTATATTTAACATTATTTCAGCAAAAGTTCACATTTTATTAAGTTTTTATATTTTCTATAGTAATATTTGGTCACTGTACAGACAAAAAACCTAAGATCAATCATAGATTCAAAGACAAATAACAATCCCCTTATTTTTCCTGGAATTTACTCAAACTCATGTTTCCTGGAGTTTATTCAAACCCATTGCGCTGGGAATGCCATCTAACCATCTTATCCTCTGTCTCCCTCTTCTTCTCGCACCTTCAATCCTTCCCAGCATCAGGGTCTTTTTAAATGAATCAGTTCTTAGCATCAGGTGGCCAAAGTACTGGAGTTTCAGGTTCAGCATCAATCCTTCCAATGAATACTTAGGATTAATTTCCTTTAGGATTGATTGGTTGAATCTCCTTGCAGTCCAAGGGACTCTCAAGAGTCTTCTGCAAAACCACAGTTCAAAAGCATCAATTCTTCAGTGGTAAGCTTTCTTTATAGTCCAACTCTGACATCCATGTAGTCATGTTACATGACTACTGGAAAAAACATAGCTTTGATGAGATGGACCTTTGTTGGTAATGTCTGCTTTTTAATATGCTGTCTAGATTGGTCATAACTTTTCTTCCAAGGAGTAAGCGCCTTTTCATTTCATGGCTGCAGTCACCATCTGCAGTGATTTTGGAGCCCAAATAAATAAAGCCTCTCACTGTTTCCATAGCTTCCTCATCTCTTTGCATGAAGAGATGGGACCAGATGCCATGATCTTAGCTTTCTGAATGTTGAGCTTTAAGCCAACTTTTTCAACCTCCTCTTTCACCTTCATCAAGAGGCTCTTTAGTTCTTCTTCAATTTCTGCCATAAGAGTGGTGTCATCTGTATATCTGAGGTTATTGATATTTCCCCTGGCAATCTTGATTCCAGCTTGTGCTCCATCCAGCCTAGCATTTCTCATGATGTACTCTGCATATAAATTAAACAAGCAGGGTGACAATATACAGCCTTTAGGTACTCCATTCCTGATTTGGAGCCAGTTTGTTATTTCATGTCTACTTCTAACTGTTGCTTCCTTACTTGCATACACATTTCTCAGGAGGCAGATGAGGTGGTCTGGTATTTTCATCTCTTGAAGAAATTTCCACAGTTTTTTGTGAACAACAATCAAAAGCTTTGGCGTAGTCAATAAAGCAGAAGTAGATGTTTTTCTGGAGCTCTCTTGCTTTTTTGATAATCCAGCAGATATTGGCAATTTGATCTCTGGCTCCTCTGCCCTTTCTAAAAGCAGCTTGAACATCTGGAATTTCATGGTTCACGTACTGTTGAAGCCTGGCTTGGAGAATTTTGAGCATTACTTTGCTAGTGTGTGAGATGAGTGCAATTGTGCAGTAGTTTGAACATTCTTTGGTATTGGAATGAAAACTGACCTTTTCCAGTCCTGTGGCCACTGCTGAGTTTTCCAAATTTGCTGGCATATTAAGTGCAGCACTTTCACAGCATCATCTTTCAGGATTTGAAATAGCTCCACTGGAATCCATCACCTCCACTAGCTTTGTTTGTAGTGATGCTTCCTAAGGCCCACTTGACTTCACATTCCAGGATGTCTGGCTCTAGGTGAGTAATTACACCATTGTGATTAACTGGGTCATGAAGATCTTTTTTGTATAGTTTTTCTGTGTATTCTTGCCACTTCTTCTTAATATCTTCTGCTTCTGTTAGGTCCATATCATTTCTGTCTTTTATTAGTGCTGATCTTTGGATGAAATTTTCTCTTGGTATATCTAGTTTACTTGAAGAGATCTCTAGTTTTTCCCATCTATTGTTTTCCTCTATTTATTTGCATTGGTCACTGAGGAAGCCTTTCTTATCTCTCCTTACTATTCTTTAGAACTCTGCATTCAAATGGGTATATCTCTCCTTTTCTCCTTTGCCTTTAGCTTCTCTTCTTTTCACAGCTATTTGTAAGGCCTCCTCAGGCAACCATTTTGTCCTTTTGCATTTCTTTTTCTTGGGGATTGTCTTGATCTCTGCCTCCTACACAATGTCACAAAGCTCCGTCCATAGTTCTTCAAGCACTCTGTCTATCAGATCTAATTCCTTGAATCTATTTCTCACTTCCACTGTATAATCGTAAGGGATTTGATTTAGGTCATACCTGAATGGTCTAGTGGTTTTCCCTACTTTGTTCAATTTAAGTCTGAATTTGGCAATAAGGAGTTCATGATCTGAGCCACAGTCAGCTCCCAGTCTTTTTTTTTTTTTTTTTTTGCTGATTGTATAGAGTATTTGGATGCAATCTCAAAAATGACAGAATGATCTCCGTTCGTTTCCAAGGCATACCAACAATATCACAGTAATCCAAGTCTATGCCCCAACCAGTAATGCTAAAGAAGCTGAAATTTAATCGTTCTATGAAAATCTACAAGAACTTCTAGAACTAACGCCCCCAAAATATGTCCTTTTCATTATAGGGAACTGGAATGCAAAAGTATGAAGTCAAGAAATACCTGGAGTAACAGTCCAATTTGGCCTTGGAATACAGAATAAAACAGGGCAAAGGCTAGTAGAGTTTTGCCAAGAGAACGCACTGGTCATAGCAAACACCCTCTTCCAACAACACAAGAGAAGACTCTACACATGGACATCACCAGATGGTCAACACTGAAATCAGACTGATTATATTCTTTGCAGCCAATGATGGAGAAGTTCTATACAGTCAGCGAAAACAAGACCAGGAGCTGACTGTGGCTCAGATCATGAACTCCTTATTGTTAAATTCAGACTGAAGTGAATTAACTAAGAATTAACTAAGAATGTCTTGATTCCTTGAAAGCTCAGTTGGTAAAGAATCTGCCTGCTGACTCTATATTTGAAAGAGCAAAAGAGACACAGATATAAAGAACAGACTTTGGGACTCTGTGGAAGAAGGTGAAAGTGGGATGATTTGAGAGAATAACACTGAGACATGTGTATTAAAATAAGTGAAACAGATCACCAGTCCATGTTTGATGCATGAAACAGGGCACTCAAAGCCGTTGCACTGGGACAACCTTGAGGGATGGGATGGGGTGAGAGGTGGGAAGGGAGTTCAGGATGGGGGACACATGTACACCCATGGCTGATTCATGTCAACGTATGGCAAAAACCACTACAGTACTGTAAAGCAATTAGCCTCCAATTAAATTAAATTAATTAATTTGAAAAAAAAAAGTCCAAATGGAAAAAAAAAAAAAGAACCTGCTTGCAATACAGCTGGTTACCTGCAGTATAGGAGTCCAGGATTCAAGCCCTAGATTGTGGTCCCCTGGAGAAGGAAATGGCAACCCACTCTAGTATTACTGGGAAAATATCATGGACAGAGGAGGCTTGTGAGCTGCTGTCCATGAGGTTGCTAGAGTCAGACATGAATTAGCAACTAAGCCAACAATAAAATCTTTACACTGCTGAACTCAGCGTGTGATAGTGTCTAGCAAATATTAAGTTCTCTGAAGTGTCCATGATTTCTTTTATCCCAAAAGAGACCACATAAAGTCAAGAAAAGAGCAATTAAAATACATATATATGTATATAAATGACTATAAGATTAAATCTATTTCAGTTCTTTAACATTTTCTGAAAACTTACTATTTTCAAAGATTTTTTAAAAATTTATTCCCCATGACAGAGGTTATCTTGTGAGATAGGACATTCATTGGCAAAATTAGGAGATTTTTTTTGAAGAATCAAGGAATATTCAATAAATACTGATCAGTCTCTCATACTCCTATTATTATAGTGTTATTTATCATGGTGTTATCTTCTAACCATACTAAATAATTTCTGCCATGCATGTAGGAGAATAATATCCATTCAATTATAATTCTTCAGAAAATCACCAAAAGATAATAGAAATACATATTTTAATTAAATATTCTGTAGGATAAATTACATGTAGTATAACATAAACTTAGCATGATATATATCTGGAGTTATTTATATTATCTATTAATTGGAATTATATAAACATCTTTTCTACATGTTATGCACATACACACATCTCTAAGTCTTTGGAAAGACGGTTTAAATCTCAAAATAACCATGACAAACCTATCAATACATGATAGTCGTGTCCGACTCTGTGCAACCCCATAGACGGCAGCTCACCAGGCTCCCCCGTCCCTGGGATTCTCCAGGCAAGAACACTGGAGTGGGTTGCCATTTCCTTCTCCAATGCATGAAAGTGAAAAGTGAAAGCGAAGTTGCTCAGTCATGTCTGACTCTTGGCGACCCCACGGACTGCAGCCTACCAGGCTCCTCCATCCATGGGATTTTCCAGGCAAAAGTACTGGAGTGGGGTGCCATTGCCTTCTCCCTGCTGCTGCTGCTAAGTCGCTTCAGTTGTGTCCGACTCTGTGTGACCCCATAGACGGTGGCCCACCAGGCTCCCCCGTCCCTGGGATTCTCCAGGCAAGAACACTGGAGTAGGTTGCCATATTCACCTTTCTATTACACTAAATAGGAACTTGTATTTTATTATTCAGATCTCACTATGTCAGTTTGCATCACATGGATACTTTAAATTTCTATTGAAGAATGTAGGTCATCTATTTGCTAATACAGCTGAATGTATTAACAGCAACCAAACTGTACTATTAGCTGAGTTATATTAAATATTTAGTACAACTCAGGGGCTAGACTAAAAATCTTGGACCTATACCACTATTTTATGCATAAAGTGTCATTAATATTCAAATATTTTAATGACCTAGAAATTGAGTCTGAGATCCTAAACAAGCTAACCAAGATCACAGGGCAAGCAACCTATAATAGAGAGAAAATCTGAATCAAGTCTTCTGTGCTCTAAAATGTGAACTTCTGTTTTCCATGTTATACTCACCACATTTAATACAGGAACATCCTTCAAGACAACTGTTTATAAAAGTTTTTCTGGTATTCTAACCATAAATTATGACCAACTTAGATAGCATATTAAAAAGCAAAGACATTACTTTGCCAACAAAGGTCCGTCTATTCAAGGCTGTGGTTTTTCCAGTGGTCATGTATGGATGTGAGAGTTGGACTGTGAAGAAGGCTGAGCACTGAAGAATTGATGCTTTTGAACTGTGGTGTTGGAGCAGACTCTTGAGAGTCCCTTGGACTGCAAGGAGATCCAACCAGTCCATTCTGAAGGAGATCAGCCCTGGGATTTCTCTGGAAGGAATGATGCTAAAGCTGAAACTCCAGTACTTTGGCCACCTCATGCGAAGAGTTGGCTCATTGGAAAAGACTCTGATGTTGGGAGGGATTGGAGGCAGGAGGAGAAGGGGACGACCGAGGATGAGATGGCTGGATGGCATCACGGACTCGATGGACATGAGTTTGAGTAAACTCCGGGAGTTGGTAATGGACAGGGAGGCTTGGCGTGCTGCGATTCATGGGGTCACGTGACTGAACCGAACTGAACCATAAATTAAGTAAATTACCCAAAAGTAAGCATCCAAACCAAGTCTAATGGCCACAGACCAATGAACCATCCTATAGAAAAACAACGTTATGGAGTTCTAATGCACATAACACAATTGTTATATTTAATATGATTAATAATTCATTGTTTATGTCTGAAATTAGGTAATTAACCTGTAGATTATTTGTATTATGTGTATGGTCGCACTGCTTCTATAACTTACAGGCAGTCATGTGAAATGTCAGGCTGGATGAAGCACAAAATGGAATCAAGATTGCTAGGACAAATATCAATAGTTTCAGATATGCAGATGATATGCAGAAAGTGAAGAGGAACTAAAGAGCTTCTTGATGAAGGTGAAAGAGGAGTGAAAAAGCTGGCTTAAAACTCAACATTCAGTAAACTAAGATCATGGAATCTGGTCCCAACACTTCATGGCAAATAGATGGGGAAAATGTGGAAACAGTGGCAGATTTTATTTTCTTGGGTTCTAAAATCACTGCAGACAGTGACTGAAGCCAGGAAATTAAAAGACACTTGCTCCTTGGAAAAAAAACAATGACAAACCTAGACAGTGAATTAGAAAGCAGAGACATCACTTTGCCAACAAAGGTCCATATAGTCAAAGCTATGGTTTTTCCAGTAGTCATGTACAGATGTGAGAGTTGGACCATAAAGAAGGCGCTGAATAATTGATGCTTTGGAACTGTGGTGTTGGAGAAGACTCTTGAGAGTCCCTTGGACTGCAAGGAGATCAAATCAGTCAATCCTAAAGGTAATCAACCTTTTATATTCATTGGAAGGACTGATGCTGAAGCTCTAATACTTTGGTCACCTGACGTGAAGAGCCAACTCATTGGAAAAGACCCTGATGTTGGGAAAGACTGAGAATGGAATGATAGAAGATAGGATAGCCAGATGGCATCATCGACTCAATGGACATGAGTTTGAGCAAACTCTGGAAGATAATAAAGGACAGGAAAGCCTGGTGTGTTGTAGTCCACTGGGGTCTCAAAGAGTTGGACATGACTGAGCAACTGAACAAAAACAGTAGCAATGTTGCTCACCCTACTGTCCTGGTAACAAATAATCATGTATTAACTTTACTGAAATCAAAACAAAAAAGGGTTTCTTTTATTTAGTGTAAAAAAGTGGTCCTTGACATGTCTTTCCAGAAAGAAAGGAAAAATGGTAAATTATATAATTAAGCGGAGAAGGCAATGGCACCCCACTCCAGTACTCTTGCCTAGAAAATCCCATGGATGGAGGAGCCTGGTAGGCTGCAGTCCATGGGGTCGCTAGAAGTCGGATGCGACTGAGCGACTTCACTTTCACTTTTCGCTTTCACACAATGGAGAAGGAAATGGCAACCCACTCCAGTGTTCTTGCCTGGAGAATCCCAGGGACAGGGGAGCCTGTTGGGCTCCTGTCTATGGGGTCGCACAGAGTCGGACACAACTGAAGCGACTTAGCAGCAGCAGCAGCATATAATTAAGAAAAGTCAATGTTTTTAATTCATTTACTCATTCATTCCTAAAATATTTTTGCGCAGAATGTGTGTCAAGCACTATACAGGCAGGAAAAAGAAAATTTAAATAAAATGGAGCCCCTCTCTACTCAGGAAGCACTTTTAAATCAAGTAAAAATATAAATGCTGCATGTCAGTACAGAGAAGGATGCAATTAACTGAATCTAGTGTAACTGAGTGCAGTGTTTTAAAAACATATGCTTTATTAATTCCCCAATTAGTTAGCATTTTCCAAGTACAGAATCGTTAAAGTTTAAGTCCCTTAAAAATTAATGAGACTGAGAATTCCTTAATAAATTCCTTTTAACAAATTTATGTCAAACTTCCTTATTATTTTTAAAGTAACATTTGCTTATTCATTTAATCAGAAAACATTTTAAGAGCACTGGTGTGAGCTAGGCTATGTTAAATGTTTTGTTTAATTGAAAGTGTGTTCCTTGACCACACATATTTGACCAATCCAAGAGTTGTTTAGTTGCTAAATTGTGTCCAATTCTTTTGTGATCCCATGGACTATAGCCCACTAGGCTCCTCTGTCCATGGAATTTCCCAGGCAAGAATACTGGATTGGGTTGCCATTTCCTTTTCCAGGATATTTTCTCGACCCAGGGATGGAACCCAGGTTTCCGGCACTGACAGGCAGATTCTTTATCACTGAGTCATCAGAGAAACCAAAGCCATGAGAAATAGTTTCAAATTCACAATTTTTCTTAATTGTGAGAAGAGATGTTATGTGTTAATCCCATCTTATTACTACCTTATTGATGGTAATAAAGGAACTATTCCCATAATATCAGGTAGAGATCCTACCATTTTTTGAGGACAGAAGCTAGTCTTGCCAATTGACTGTATTTACTTAGTTAATTCTATATTTATGGCTCATTTCCATTTCCCATCACTTAGACAAACTCCTTTAAGAGAGTATGTTAGACAAAGAACTAAGGGAAGACACAAGAGTTAGAAAAACATAAACTATGAGCAGAAGTAGCAACATGATTCATAAGACAAAAATGTAGGGAATGTGAATCCATAGATAAAATTTTTCTGATATTGTGATGATTCTATTTCAGGAAAAAAGAGAATGATAAAAAAGAAACTAAAAACAATATAATGCTAAGCAGTGTTTTTAAATTTTCAGGTCTATTGGAACCCTACAACACAACCATATAACACATGGGTAGAGTTTATTATATTCAAGAACAATCTCTTAAATTTGGCATAATTAGACTTGGTATATTCTAAACAGGAAAACTTCATGGTTTATAAAATGAGTTGCATTTCCTCAGTAAAAAACTGCTTTCATGTTTGTTTCACACTCTAGATCAGGGGTCCCCCATCTCCAGGCCATAGACCTGTATGGCAGGTTGGCAGTGGCATTCGATTTGAAATAAAGTGCACAATAAATGAAATGCACTTGAATCATCCTGAAACCATTTCCCTCCCACTCCTGGTCCATGGAAAAATTGTCTTCTAGGAAATCAGTCCCTGGTGCCAAAAAGGTTGGGGACCACTGCTAGGTCCTTATTGTATATATTGTGAAAGACTGAGGGCAGGAGGAGAAGGGGACAACAGAGGATGAGATGGTTGGATGGCATCACCGACTCGGTGGACATAAGTTTGAGCGAGCTCTAGGAATTGGTGATGGGAGGGGAAGCCTGGCGTGCTTCAGTCCAAGGGGTCGCAAAGAGTTGGACAAGACTGAGGGACTGGACTGAACTGATTGTGTTTTTTATACCATTGAGGTCAAAGTGCACTGTACTAAAAAATGAAAAGAAACAAATATACAATGAACACAGCATATGGTTAACTTCTTGGGCATGGACTTGTGTTTAAGGGTGTGAGAACAGTAAAGAGAAAACTATACTTAATTGTTACAGACATTCAGGAGAGCTGGAGGTGCTCAGACACAATTCCAAAAGTATTGTTAATTATTGTAGTTGGAAAAGAATTTTAGGTTCACACTTGGGCAAATGTGTGCACGTGTATCCAGAAAGGTTTCTAGACTATAACCATGTAGGACCATTTACCCCAGGAAAACTGGAGTTAGAGGAGCAATGAATATTTTGTTTTGGCACAAACATTTGTTTTCTTTGTAGAACGCATTTACACACATACTAAAGCATAACATTAACTCTGTTCTTTAAAAAAAAGAAAGGTATGGGACATTAAAGGCACTTTTTGTTAATCACAGCAATTATATCTAATTACATAAACAAATTTGTAGAGCAAACTTAGACATATTCATGTATCAAGGAGGGCTATGTACAAGAGACTGTCAAAGACTTCAGCCCTAAGATATCTTTCTAATGGCCTTCCTTCTTTACTTTCTTATTGTGAGATCTATGTCCTTGAGTTAAGACATAATGCCACAAAGAAACCCTTTTAAAAACCTTTAGAAGAGTTACAAGTTAACCCTGTAGCCACTCAAGTATGCATAAGATCAGCTCAGTTTATAAGTTTATATGCAGACTCTAGGATTGAGAGGAACAGTCCATTTTGATGACTGTGTAAAAGGATAAGGATAAATTAGTGAAAATACCAAACACTTAGGACACTTTTTGGAGAGATAAGCATAATGGGAGTGGAGAGTACCAACAGAGTAAGTATTCTGAAATTTAGGAGTTAGATATCTAAGGATGCGACAGATAACTGTCAGAGCATTACATAAAAATTATTTAAGACTTTGCAAATGGAGATGCCAATTAAGGAACCTTGTTTCTTGGAACCCAGGACAGTGCACAATATGTCAGAGTATCCTATAATTTCTTTCCAACATTTTAAAATCAGATGACTACAATTCTGAAAATTTCTATAAAGGCAAATCACCAAGAATAAACCCTGACAATTTTCACAGTACTGTCCATATTCTATTCATCTTAACAACTAATTTATTGCAGCATGGTTATCTGGTCCATATAGTCTATATCGTCTCAGTATATCTTTTGGAAAATATTCATCTGAGCTAACGCAATGAAGTGTATAACTGCAAAGTGGTTGACTAGGTTGCATCTGTTTGTTTTTGTTGTCTATAATGAATCAATGCTATAATAATGATAAAATTTGGCAAATAGTCATTTTTTGCCTTTTTTTAGGTATAGAGGATACGTGTTTTATATGCTTAATATAAGTAGAGGTAATATATTAAAAATCTATTTTATAATATATCCTATAGTGATTCAGCAAGCAGTCTGTATTATTATACTGTTAATGCTAAGGAACTCTACTTTCTGAAGGATTAAGGAACATTATACATTAATTCTGATTGGTAAGCACTAGATGTAATCTAGATCTTAACTTCATGATTTCCAGATTATCCTTGTACAGGAGAAATTTCACTTTTATAATGGAAATATGTGGTCATTCTAATAATGAAGTATTTCAAGGTCATATTACACATCCAACCTGGTTTTAGAAATACTTCCTCATTAATAACTGCACTCTGACAGTTTCATCACATCTCATTATTAACACAGTTTTCCCATTCTTTATACTTCCACTTATTCCAAATAAAGGGGAAAAAAGATCAAGAATCAGGTCCACTTTTAGCAACAGGTGTAACATGAATCCCTATTATCCACCTGTAATAATGAGCACTTAATTTTCTTGGGTGATCCAAAGATCACAGCAGACAGTGACTACAGCCATGAAATTAAAAGACACTTGTTCCTCGGAAGAAAAGCTATGGAAAATCTGGACAGCATATTAAAAAGCAGAGATATCACTTTGCTTACAAAGGTCCATCTAGTCAAAGCTATGGTTTTTCCAGTAGTCATGTATGGATGTGAGTTGGACCATAAAGAAGTCTGAGAGCAGAAAAATTGACGCTTTCAAATTGTAGTGCTGGAGAAGACTCTTGAGAGTCCCTTGGACAGTGAGGGGATCAAACCAGTCAGTCTTAACAGTCCTGAATATTCATTGGAAAGACTGATGCTGAAACTCTAATACTTTGGCCACCTGATGCAAAGATCTGACTCATTAGGAAAGATCGTGATGCTGGAAAAGATTGAAAACAGAAAGAGAAGGGGGCAACAGAGGATGAGATAGTGGGATGGCAATATCAACTCAATGGACATGAGTTTGAGCAAACTCTCGGAGATACTGAAGGACAGGGAAGCCTGGTGTGCTGTGGTTCACGGGGTCACAAAGGGTTGGGCACTACTGAGCAACTAAACAACAACAAACTAATCTAAAGAAGCACTAATCTCTTTGGAACTATGGTCTCAAATGGAAATTCTGTGTTTTTTCATAGTTCTGTCAGTCATGCCTTTAAGTTATTAAAAGTGTTCATCTGATTTAAAATCCAAGGTCTTCCGTATTCTTGGTCCTCATGTATAAATGGTTTACTTCTAGATGTTATATTAATTATAACTAGTCTGTTGAGGACTTCCCTGGTGGCTCAGATGGTAAAGTGTCTGCCTACAATACAGGAGACCTGGGTTCAATCCCCGGGTTGAGAAGATCTCCTGGAGAAGGAAATGGCAACCCACTTCAGTATTCTTGCCTGGAAAATCCCATGGGTGGAGGAGCCTGATAGGCTACAGTCCATGGGGTCACAAAGAGTCGGACACGACTGAGCGACTTCACGTTCAGTCTGTTGCATGGTGTACCAATACTACTCTGCTTAAGCTATGGAGGAGTGAGAGAAGAAAAAGAGCTTAAGGAGACAATTTTAGATGTATCTATAATTTTGATTTCTTGAAAATAAGGTTACCTGAAGCAACTATATTAAAATATCACTACAGAAACTTGAGTGATGAATTTGTGATAATGTTATTATTTGGACTACTCTATGCTTTAAAATATTTAATAGAAAAATTTAAATATCCAATTTTGATTTAGATTGTATTAGCTTAAAACAAAAAAAAATGACTATTCGAACACCATTCTTAACATACAAAAATGTTTAACATCACAGATTTCTTGTTAAATTTTAATAATTCTCAAAGATAAATGTCTGTCTCTTATACACATCTAACTTACAGGCAGTCATGTGAAATGTCAGGCTGGATGAAGCACAAAATGGAATCAAGATTGCTAGGACAAATATCAATAGTTTCAGATATGCAGATGATATGCAGAAAGTGAAGAGGAACTAAAGAGCTTCTTGATGAAGGTGAAAGAGGAGTGAAAAAGCTGGCTTAAAACTCAACATTCAGTAAACTAAGATCATGGAATCTGGTCCCAACACTTCATGGCAAATAGATGGGGAAAATGTGGAAACAGTGGCAGATTTTATTTTCTTGGGTTCTAAAATCACTGCAGACAGTGACTGAAGCCAGGAAATTAAAAGACACTTGCTCCTTGGAAAAAAAACAATGACAAACCTAGACAGTGAATTAGAAAGCAGAGACATCACTTTGCCAACAAAGGTCCATATAGTCAAAGCTATGGTTTTTCCAGTAGTCATGTACAGATGTGAGCTCATTAAATGCTAAAATTTTAAATATATATATTTTCAATAAAAATATTTAATTACATTTTCTGTCACAAGTTTATAAAGTATAATTAAAATATTTTACACTTTTTAAATGATAAGGAACTGCCAGTTTAAGTCATTTTTGCATCTTCTAATATAATAATGTTTAAAGAGTATGGAAGTATGTAGGTGACATTTGATAAATGCTTCTAGAATGAATGAATGAATGAATGAAAGTCTAGTTATAACTCCACAATTTCTCCAAAATCAAAGGAATTCTGAAAATTTTACTCAGTTTTCTTCTCCCCATACTGAGAAAGCAGCCAGCTCCTTGTCAGAACCTGAGAGAGAACTGATCAATAGAAAAAAACTACAGAAAATATAATTTTTGTATGGTACATAAGTAGATAAAAATAAAAATAAGCAACCCTATTTAATTTTAATTGAACATTAAAATTCATTGATATGTAGAGTAAATTTCATGGAGAAATGTATCATTTGTTTTTGTATCTCTAGTTCTTAATACAGTGGCCTGCACATCTATTTGCTCAATTAATATTAATTGATTTTAATAAGCACATAAGCAAGTCATTTTATTATTGTATGACTTTAAAAAATATAGTCTAAAATACTATTCTATCTATTAAATTATGAGGAGCTTTCAGAATGTCATGGTATCTCTGTTCTCTGATCATTGTTAGCTACTATATACAGTAATCATTGTCAATTATTATTCTTAGAGAAAACCATTATAGATTATTTGAAGGTGAAGGTGAAGGTGAAGTCGCTCAGTCGTGTCCGACTCTTTGCGACCCCGTGGACTGTAACCTACTAGGCTTCTCTGTCCATGGGATTCTCCAGGCAAGAATACTGGAGTGGATTGCCATTTCCTTCTCCANGATTTCTTGTTAAATTTTAATAATTCTCAAAGATAAATGTTAATGATTTTAAAATGTTTAATTATTAGTTATATTTATTTTAAATCTACTTCTTAAATTTTTAGTTTTAATTTATGGTTGAAAGTGAAGGTGATTATATAGTTTCAGCGTTGCAGAAACTTTTCAGGTTTCCTTATGTTTCAAGAAGAGATACGTCTTTGCAACTATTCCATGAAAAGTCTTTAAAAGATCATACTTAAAGTACAAAGCTTAACATATATTTATATAATCAAGCTCACTAACTATATAATTACAGTTATTCATTGTTGTTGCTCAGTCACTCCGTCATGTCTGACTCTATGTGACCTCATAAACTACATAGGCACGCCAGGCTTCTCTCTCCATCACTATCTCCCTGAGTTTGCTCAGACTCATATCCATAGAGTCAGTGATGCCATCCAACCATCTCATCCTCTGTCATCCCCTTCTCCTCCTGCCCTCAATCTTTTCCAGCATTATGGTCTTTCAGTGAGTCAGTTCTTCGTGTCAGGTGGCCAAATTATTGGAATTTCAGCTTCAACATCAGTCCTTCCAATGACCATTTGGGGTTGATGTCCTTTAAGATTGACTGGTTTGATCTCCTTTAAGTCCAAGGGACTCTCAAGATTCTTCTCCAGTACCACAGTTCAAAAGCATCAGTTCTTCAGTTCTTAGCCTTCTTTATGGTCCAACTCTCACATCCATGCATGACTACTGGAAAAACCACGGCTTTGACTAAATTGACCTTTGTGGGCAAAGTGATATGTATGTTTTTTAATACACTGTCTTAGGTTTGTCATAGCTATTCTTTCAAGGAGCAAGAGTCTTTTAATTTCCTGGCTACAGTCACTGTCTACATTGATTTTGGAATCCAAGAAAACGAAACGTTTCACTGTATCCACATTTTCCCCATCTATTTGCCATGAAGTGATAGGACCAGATGCCATGATATTACTTTTTTAAATGCTGAGTTCTAAGCCAGCTTTTACACTCTTCTTCAACTTCACCAAGAGGCTCTGTAGTGTTTATTTTTCCAATTGGTCAACTTGATCTTTCAAAGTCTGAATGTGGAGCATAAAAACCCCTCTACTTCTGAGAATTTTGACTTGTATTTCTATCCAATTTTTAAATATACATTAAAATATTATATTTTAATATGTATGAAAATTCTTCACTGTTCTCCACTGTAGTTGGTTCCTTTGTCAATACAAAAGTATCCTCTTTGTGACACCTAATGCTGTTCTACTTGAATCCTATGTATTCTGGTATTAATAAATCCAATCTCCATTTTACATTTATCTGCTATATATATATATATATAATTTATATATAACATTTGTTACTTTAATATGTAAGTGTAAATAGCATAAATGATAATATCATTTTCACCCAATCTACAAGCCTTTGACTTTTAATAAAATTTTTAATATATAATCAGGTGTTTTTTATAACTTTTTTGCTTTTGTTTTTTTTTTTCCATTCATGTTTCTTAACAATATCCATATAACTGGGCTGCTGTAAGATTAAATGAGCTGATATTTACACTTCCTGGCAAACAGGCTTCACTTAGTGCTTATGTATTTGGTTGCTTTTATGTTCCTCCCTACTTATTTCTGCTTTATTGACTAGGCCAAGGCTTTTGACTGTATGGATCACAATAAACTGGAAAATTCTGAAAGAGATGGAAATACCAGACCACCTGACCTGCCTCTTGAGAAACCTGTATGCAGATCAGGAAGCAACAGTTAGAACTGGACATGGATCAACAGACTGGTTCCAAATAGGAAAAGGAGTATGTCAAGGCTGTATATTTTCACCCTGCTTATTTAACTTCTATGCAGAGTACATCATGAAAAACGCTGGGCTGGAAGAAGCACAAGCTAGAATCAAGATTGCCGGGAGAAATATCAATAACCTTAGATATGCAGATGACACCACCCTTATGACAGAAATTGAAGAAGAACTAAAGAGCCTCTTGATGAAAGCGAAAGAGGAGAGAGTGAAAAAGGTGGCTTAAAGCTCAACATTCAGAAGAGTAAGACCATGGCATCTGGTCCCATCGCTTCATGGGAAATAGATGGGGAAACAGTGGAAACAGTGGCTGACTTTACTTTTTTGGGCTCCAAAATCACTGCAGATGGTGATTGCAGCCATGAAATTAAAAGACACTTACTCTTTGGAAGGAAAGTTATGACCAACCTATATAGCATATTAAAAAGCAGAGATATTACTTTGCTAATAAAGGTCCATCTAGTCAAGGCTATGGTTTTACCAGTGGTCATGTATAGATGTGAGAGTTGGACTGTGAAGAAAGCTGAGCGCCGAAGAATTGATGCTTTTGAACTGTGGTGTTGGAGAAGACTCTTCAGAGTCCCTTGGACTGCAAAGAGATCCAACCAGTCCATCCTAAAGGAGATCAGTCCTGGGTGTTCATTGGAAGGACTGATGTTGAAGCTGAAACTCCAATACTTTGGCCACCTCATGTGAAGAGCTGACTCATTGGAAAAGACCCTGATGCTGGGAAAGATTGAGAGCAGGAGGAGAAGGGGACGACAGAGGATGAGATGGTTGGATGGCATCACTGACTCAATGGACATGGGTTTGGGTGGACCCGGGAGTTGGTGAAGGACAGGGAGGCCTGGCGTGCTGTGGTTCATGGGGTCACAAAGAGTCAGAAACGATTGAGTGACTGAACTGAAATGAATCTATTCTATACATTGGTCTCTTATAAACTTGGAAGGTATAAATGATGTTATAAATTCCACTGAAGGTAATATTTACATGATGTGTGTGCTTTCAAATGAGGACAGATTATCAATATGGAAAAAGAGGCTAGATGGAAACTTCAATAGTATTTGTTTACATGTGTGATTTATTTCCTTCTGTATCAAAATCTTTTCTCGAACATATCATGAATTACTATAAAGCTATTTTATGTGTCTTTTCCCTGATTTTTCCCTACACTACATTTCAGTGATTTCCTACAGTAAACTTCTACAACATGCAAAGTGTCTCTTGCTTTAGAACTTGTGTTTTAGTCTTTTGCCCTCAAATTTCTTGAGACAAATATAAACATGTGCATCAGCAACTGATTTCTCTTTAATCAGACTCAGGATTGTTGAAGTCTGTAGTTTAGGTATAATAAGAGCAGGAGGGTAAGGATGACAAGCCACAAAGTTAAATACATGATTTGTGCAGGATTTGTCTTTGTGTTAGAGCTGAGGCTACCATAGTATGCACACACAAAGCAGTATTGATTTCCTGTTGAATGCTTCCTTATGAGTTTATGATTCACTCAGAAGTAAGGCAATCCTTCTGAAAAATCCTTTAGAGGTTTTTACCCATCTATTAAATGATCTTATTACCATTTTTAAAGTGGACTTAATTTGTTACTTTTTGCATACTTCATCTTTCATGGTACTCAAACCCAGTAAATTGGTACTTCAAAAAGAAAAAGAGAATGCATAACGTGAGTGATTATAAAATGCCCTGATTTCACACCAATCCTTTTTCTAATTCTCATTATGACCTTTTCAGAAAATGCTTGCCCCACTGCTGTTAGCAGGAATATCTTGGATGCTCTCTGTAATAGAAAAGTTCCAGATGTATCTTTGGAAATGAAGTATTCTTTGAACCAGTCTATATCATGCCTATGTTCTAATGCCTTTTCTACTTGTGTGCAATTATTCGATTTACCTATCATGGCTGAGATGGGCAAAATTTGCCTAAAAATTCTCTGAAGAAAAAAAAAATACAATGTTTTGCTAGTTAATATTTCTAATGCCACTTGAAAGCCCCTAGAGAACACAGTTTTGTGCGTGTGTCCTTAGTTGCTCAGTTGTGCCCTACTCTTTGCAACCTCATGGACTGTAGCCCACCAGGCTCCTCTGTCCATGGGATCCTCCAGGAAAGAATACTTGAGTGGGTTGCCATTTCCTTCTCCAGGGGATCTTCCCACCCCAGGGACTGAACCCAGGTATAGTCCATAGGGTCTCAAAGATTCAGACACGACTGAGAGACTTTCACTTTAACTTAACTCCTGCATTGCAGGCAGATTCTTTACTGTCTGAGCCACCTGGAGATCCTCAATTTTAGGGGGGTTATAATTTGGACCCTATGGGCTCCGAAATCACTGCAAATGGTGACTGCAGCCATGAAATTAAAAGATGCTTACTCCTTGGAAGGAAAGTTATGACCAACCTAGATAGCATATTCAAAAGCAGAGACATTACTTTGCCAACTAAGGTCCATCTAGTCAAGGCTATGGTTTTTCCTGTGGTCATGTATGGATGTGAGAGTTGGACTGTGAAGAAGGCTGAGTGCCGAAGAATTGATGCTTTTGAACTGTGGTGTTGGAGAAGACTCTTGAGAGTCCCTTGGACCGCAAGGAGATCTAACCAATCCATTCTGAAGGAGATCAGCCCTGGGATTTCTTTGGAAAGAATTATGCTAAAGCTGAAACTCCAGTACTTTGGCCACCTCATGCGAAGAGTTGACTCACTGGAAAAGACTCTGATGCTGGGAGGGATTGGGGGCAGGAGGAGAAGGTGACGACAGAGGATGAGATGGCTGGATGGCATCACTGACTCGATGGACGTGAGTCTGAATGAACTCCAGGAGTTGGTGATGGACAGGGAGGCCTGGTGTGCTGCAATTCATGGGGTCGCAAAGAGTCGGACACAACTGAACTGAACTGAATGACCTCTTTGATACTCCCATGAAATAACATATAACACGATTTTATGACTCTCAATGACAACAGCCTATAATGGCAACACATGGTTTTTCCTCTCTTCATCTATTTTCTATTAGGGAATCAGGCATTGGATGTCACTGATAATCTCACGGATAGAAGGGCCAGACTAAGGAATAATGATCTAGCACCACATGATCCCTCAACAAATCAAATTAGCAATCTTTTCAGTTCTAAATATTTATATTCTATAGGAAATACATTTTAACATGTCTCAAGATACCAGACAAGTGGAGCTGGAAGGGGAATTTTTAATCAGACCTCAAAGTCTACTTTCATATTCCATTTTTAACACATAAACAGATATGACACAGTACATGATGGAGCTTAACTTAAAACTCAAACCAACAAAAATATCTGCTGCTGTAAGTTGCTTCAGTCATGTCTGCCTCTTTGTGACCCTGTGGACCATAGCCCACCAGGCTCCTCTGTTGATAGGATTCTACAGGCAAGAATACTGGAGTGGATTGCTGTGCCCTCCTCCAGAGGATCTTCTCCATCCAGGGATTAAACCCACATCTCTTAGGTCTCCTGCATTGGCAGTTGGTTCTTTACCACTAGCACCACCTGGGAAGCCCACAACTACATGGCATGCCCATAATTTTGTTCCAGATATATTACCATGATATTACTCCATGCCTCTTGTAGATGTCAAAATCACTACCATTAATTCATTCTTTCCATGTCTTCAGCAGTAAGAAAATCCACACTATATATAACCACTAAATATAACCATATATTAGTTTTTCCTGTAGCTCTTGTGATTCTTGCTAGGTCTGGATATCTTTTTCATTCATTAAAGAAGAGTTATCATTTGTTGAGTGCCTACTGTGTCTAAGAAGGCACTGTCAGGCACTGTAGAAACAACGTGTCAAACTCTTCCAACAATTTTGCAAAGCATAGTTGTCACCAATCTGCAGAGTGACGAAACTGGGATGCAGAGTTCTTAAATGACTTAAGATTTTAAAGCCAATAAATGATGGGACCAAAATTCCAATACAGGCCTGCCCAATTCCATAGTCTGGATATGCTCCCCTCAGGATAAAACCTTTCACCCAAAACTTTTCTTAAATCCAGTTCCCTCAAGGATTTTTCTCTATGTTACAATGGCAATTTTATAGTTTTCAGTGGATATATGCTCCTTTATTCACTCATTAAATAAGATTCTGTATACCAAATGGTCTTTGTTAAGTCTACTGCATGCAAAAGAGAACTGAACCTTGTCCCTGCCCTCTAAGGATTATAAGCCAACTTAGTTACACCTCTTGGGAAGAAGGATGCTTAATAGAGTAATGGCTATCTCAAGTGAGTTTTTCAGAATGAGTCAATTTATCAATGGGTGATCAGCTTAAAAGATTAAAGTGTAATATTGGGAAGTATCATAATATCAAATGTCAAAAAATAAGAACATTTTTCAGGGACATTTTAGAGCTTCTTAAGCCAAAATAGTGATCCTCCATGTTAAAAGGTTACTATTTTTCAGGAATACACATTCGTATGGAAAAGCATGTTTCAGTGTTTCTTCCTGTCATACCACTCATTGCCACTTTGCCCATGAGCAAAACTAGCCTCAAATATTTCTTATGGGTAGTACGAAAATTATAGCTAATGCATCTGTTGATAAAATATGCTTTTAAGAACTCAAATGTTAATGGAAATTTGTTCCAACAAAAGTACCAAAGGACAACTGTCATACAGAAAATAAATAATATGTTGTTCTGTCTGAAGTAATTCTTCTCTTCCATTCAAAGAAAATAAGTCAGTACTTTCAGTTCTAAATTAAGAACATTTTGGTTAAAATAAATCACCTGACAATACAGGGCGAGCACTTAGCTACCACTTGATGACTCTTCTTTTATATCCTCCATCTTTGTAGCTCATGCTTGAAAATATGTGAGGAATACTATTGTTGCCCTATGTATGCCCACAGGAGTTAAGTGTTATCCTTCTGATTCTTCTGAGGTTTTAATTATGAGAGTAATTATGTTGACATAATGTGAAAAATATTGTGATATTTCATTTTCAATTATTTACTACTATTGGCAAATGACAGCACAAATTACAGATATGCATACATCTATGTTTGCTAACAATCCATTGTCAAACATTACTAAATTTTTAAATTATAGCTAACAGCAATAGGTAGTTAATTTCCCTTAAGTAATTCTCCTGCTAGGATTCCTACAAATTAAAATCATTGGAGCTGACCTGAATTTTAACATTAATATATGCCTTAAAGTGTTTAAGCTTTATTATTTTTCTTACCAAGAGTTAATTCATGAGTCACTACATTTAAAGTTACATATATCTTGTTTTTTAAGGTAAATTCTATGTAGTGCAGCACTTGATTCATCTATTTTCCAGCATTAAAAAGCAAAACAACCATCAATACAGGCTTATTGTAATTATGTTTCTATGTATATTTAATGTAATGTTTTAACCCCTTCTCAGGTATGGAAATCTTAAGATTAAATAAGATCCTTAAAAAAAGGATCCAGTTAACAATACATATTAGTCCATAAAAGTCTGTTTTTCTTTTTTGACTCACCTCTTAGAATAATGAAAACAAAAATAAATGGGGCCTAATTAAGTTTGAAAACTTTAGCAAAGCAAAGAAAACCATAAAGAAGTTGAAAAGACAACCCTCAGAATAGGAGAAAATATTAACAAATGAAGGAACTGACAAAAGATTAATCTCCAACATATATAGCTCATGCAGTTCAATATTAACGAAATAACAATCCAATTGAAACATAGGCAGAAGACCTAAATAGATATTTCTCCAAACAAGGCATACAAGTTTCCAACAAACATGTGAAAAGATGCTCAACACCACTAATTATTAGAGAAATGCAAATCCAAACTTCAATGAGGTATCACCTCACATCAGTCAGAATGGCTGTCATCAAGAAATCTATGAACTATAAATCCTGAAGAGGGTGTAGAGAAAAGGGAATCCTTCTCATGCTCTGTTGATGGGAATGTAAATTGATACAGCCACTATGGAGAACAGAATGGGGGGGAGGGCGGTCCTCAGAAAGTTAAAAGTAGAGTTACCATGTGACCCAGAAATCCCACTGCCGAGAATTTACCAAGAAGACACCATAACTCAAAAAGACACATGCACCCAAATGTTCACTGTAGCACTATTTATAATATCCAGGATATGGAAACAATCTAAGTGTCCATCAACAGAGAAATGCATAAAGAAGAAGTGGTACATATATGCAATGGAATATTACTGAGCCATAAAAGGAATGAAATTGGGTCATTTATGGAGGTGTAAATGGACCTAGAGGCTTCATGCAGTGAGCTAAGTCAGAAAAAAAAAAAAAAATATATATATATATATATATATGGGCTTCCCTGGTGGCTCAGAGGTTAAAGCGTTTGCCTCCAATGCAGGAGACCCAGGTTCGATCCCTGGGTTGGGAAGATCCCCTGGAGAAGGAAATGGCAATCCACTCCAGTATTCTTGCCTGGAGAATCCCGCGGATGGAGAAGCCTAGTAGGTTACAGTCCACGGGGTCGCAAAGAGTCGGACACGACTGAGCGACTTCACCTTCACCCTCATATATATCATATATCACATATATGTGGAATCAAGAAAAATGGCATAGATGATCTTATTTCCAAAGGAGAAATAGAGACACAGACATAGAGAACAAATGCATGGTAACAATGGGGGTAGGTGGAGTGGGATGAATTTGGAGATTGGGATCAACATATATACATTATTGTTATTATGTATAAAACAGATAACTATTGAGAACCTACTGTATAACACAGGGAAGTCTACTCAGTGCTCTGTGGTGACCTAATGGGAAGGAAATTCAAAGAGGGGATATACGTATATATATAGCTGATTCACTCTTTTGTAGAGTAGAAACTAATGCCACCTTATAAAGTAACTATTCAGTTCAGTTCAGTCGCTCGGTTGTGTCTGACTCTTTGTGACCCCATGAATTGCAGCACACCAGGCCTCCCTGTTCATCACCATCTCCTGGAGTTCACTCAGACTCACACTTTCATCAAGAGGCTTTTTAGCTCCTCTTCACTTTCTGCCATAAGGGTGTTGTCATCTGCATATCTGAGGTTATTGATATTTCTCCTGGCAATCTTGATTCCAGCTTGTGTTTCTTCCAGTCCAGCATTTCTCATGATGTACTCTGCATAGAAGTTAAATAAGCAGGGTGACAATATACAGCCTTGACGTACTCCTTTTCCTATTTGGAACCAGTCTGTTGTTCCACATCCAGTTCTAACTGTTGCTTCCTGACCTGCATACAGATTTCTCAAAGTAACTATACTCCAATAAAGTTAATTTAGAAAATTAAAAAAAATACAATAGGAAAGGATAAGAATAAAAAATTTACTGGAAAAAATGTATTAAAGATGTTTAACCTCATTAGTTACTGAGGGAAATGTAAACTGAAAGAAGTTTTGCTCCTAGAACATCAACTTCAGTGTCAGTAAGAGACAAGGGACAGGCTTTTCCTGTGTTGCTAATGGAAGTGTAAATTGGGTAAGACAACGTGGCAGCATGAAAATGAAAAAATGAAATTCTCCTTAATTATGCTTCTTGCATTTTTATTAAGAGAAAATAGCACTCTTTTTATTCAGTTCAGTTCAGTCGCTCAGTTATGTCCAACTCTTTGCAACCCCATGGACGCGTGGATGCATGCCAGGCCTCCCTGTCAATCACCAACTCCCAGACTTTAACCAAACTCATGTCCATTGAGTCGGTGATGCCATCCGACCATCTCATCCTCTGTCGTCGCCTTCTCCTCCTGCCTTCAACCTTTCCCAGAGTCAGAGTCTTTTCAAATGAGTCAGCTCTTCGCATCAGGTAGCCAAAGTTTTGGGATTTCAGCTTCAACATCAATCCTTCCAATGAACACCCAGGACTGATCTCCTTTAGGATGGACTGTCTGGATCTCCTTGCAGTCCAAGGGACTCTCAAGAGTTGTCTCCAACACCACAGTTCAAAAGCATCAGTTCTTCGGTGTTCAGTTTTCTTTATAGTCCAACTCTCACATCCATACATGACTACTGAAAAAACCATAGCCTTGACTAGATGGACCTTGGTTGAGAAAGTAATGTCTCTGCTTTTTAACATGCTGTCTAGATTGATCATAACTTTCCTTTCAAGGAGCACACATCTGTTAATTCATGGCTGCAGTCACCATCTGCAATGATTTTGGAGCCCCCAAATAAAGTCTCTCACTGTTTCCCCATCTATTTGCCATGAAGTGAGGGGACCAGATTCTATGGTCCTACTTTTCTGAATGTTGAGCTTTAAGCCAACTTTTTCACTCTCCTCTTTTACTTTCAGCAAGAGGCCTACCAAGAGGATGTACATTCACGTGTCCATCAACACCATAGTAATCTAAGGCAAGGGCTCAGCTATTAATGCTGAAGAAGCTGAACTTAAATGGTTTAATGAAGACCTATGAGACCTTCTAGAACTAACACCAAGAAAAGATATCCTTTTCATCACAGGAACTTGGAATGCTAAAGTTGGAAGTCAAGAGATATTTGGAGTAACAGGAAAAAGTTTGGCCTTGGAGTACAAAATGAAGCAGGGCAAAGGCTAACAGAGTTTTGCCAAGAGAACACACTGGTCACAGAAAACACCCTCTTTAAACAACACAAGAGACAACTCTATACATGGACATCACCAGATGGTCCATACCAAAACCAGATTGAATATATCCTTTGCTGCTGAAGATGGAGAAGCTCTATACAGTCATGAAAAACAAGACTGGGAGCTGACTGTGACTCAGATCATCAACTCCGTATTGCAAAATTCAGGCTCAAATTGAAGAAAGTAAGGAAAACCACAGGGAAACAGTGGAAACAGTGTCAAACTTTATTTTGGGGGGGCTCCAAAATCACTGCAGATGGTTATTGCAGCCATGAAATTAAAAGACGCTTACTCCTTGGAAGAAAAGGTATGACCAACCTAGATAGCATTTTCAAAAGCAGAGACATTACTTTGCCAACTAAGGTCCATCTAGTCAAGGCAATGGTTTTTCCTGTGGTCATGTATGGATGTGGGAGTTGGACTGTGAAGAAGGCTGAGCGCCGAAGAATTGATGCTTTTGAACTGTGGTGTTGGAGAAGACTCTTGAGAGTCCCTTGGACTGCAAGGAGATCCAACCAGTCCATTCTGAAGGAGATCAACCCTGGGATTTCTTTGGAAGGAATGATGCTAAAGCTGAAACTCCAGTACTTTGGCCATCTCATGCGAAGAGTTGACTCATTGGAAAAGACTGATGCTGGGAGGGATTGGGGGCAGGAGGAGAAGGGGACGACAGAGGATGAGATGGCTGGATGGCATCACTGACTCGATGGACATGAGTCTGTGTGAACTCTGGGAGTTGGTGATGGACAGGGAGGCCTGGCGTGCTGTGATTCATGGGGTCGCGAAGAGTCGGACACGACTGAGTGATTGAACTGAACTGAACTGAAGGAAAACCACTAGACCATTCAGGTGTGATCTAAATAAACTGCCTTATGATTACACAGTGGAGATGACAAATAGATTCAAGGAACTAGATCTGGTAGACAGAGTGCCTGAAGAACTATGGATAGAGATTTGTAACAATGTACAGGAGATGGTGCCCAAAATCATTCCCAAGAGAAAGAAATGCAAAAAAGCAGAGTGGTTGTCTGAGGAGGTCTTACTAATAGCTGAGAAACGAAGAGAAGTGAAATGCAAAGGAGACAGAGAAAGATAATGCAGAGTTCCAGAGAATAGCCAGGAGAGATTAGAAAACCTTCTTAAGTGATCAATGCAAAGAAATAGAGGAAGACAATAGAATGGGAAAGACTAAAGATCTCTTCAAGAAAATTGGAGATACCCAGGGAAAATTTCATGCAAAGATGGGCTCAATAAGGGACAGAAAGGGCAAGGATCTAACAGAAGACAATATTAAGAACAGTTGGCAAGAATGCACAGAAAAACCATACAAAAAAGGTTTTAGTGGCCCAGATAACCACAATGGTGTGGTCATTCCCCTAGAGCCAGATATCCTGGAGTGTAAAGTCAAGTGGGCCTTAGGAAGCATTATTATGAAAAAAGCTAGTCAAGGTGGTGGAACTCCAACTAAGACATTTCAAATCCTAAAAGATGATGCTGTTAAAGTGCTGCACTTAATATGCCAGCAAAATTGGAAAACTCAGCAGTTGCCACAGGACTGGAAAAAGGTCATTGTTCATTCCAATCTCAAAGAAAGGCAATGCCAAAAAAATTTCAAACTACCAAACAGTGGCACTCTTTTCAACCACATACGCTAGCAAGGTAATGTTCAAAATCCTTCATGCTAGGCTTCAATAATGTGTGAACTGAGAACTTCTAGATGAACGAGCTTGATTTGGAAAAGGCAGAGGAATCAGAGATCCAGTTCCCAACATCTGCTGGATTATAGAAAAATACAGTGAATTCCAGAGAAACATCTGCTTCTGCTTTATTGACTATGCTAATGCCTTTGACTGTGTGGATCACAACAAACTGAAAAATTCTTAAAGAAATGGGAATACTAGACCACCTTACCTGTATGCAGGACAAGAAGCAGCAGTTAGAATTGGACATGGGACAATGGACTAGTTCAAAATTAGGAAAGGAGTATGTCAAGACTGTATATTGTCACCCTGCTTATTTTACTTATATACAGAGTACATCATGTGAAATGCCAGGCTGTGTGAATCACAAGATGGAATCAAATTGCCAGGAGAAATATCAAAAACCTCAGCTTATACAGATGAAACCACTGTAATGGCAGAAAGTGAAGAGGAACTAAAGAGCCTCTTGATGAGGATGAAAGAGGAGAGTGAAAAAGGTGGCTTAAAATTCAACATTCAAACAACTAAGATCATGGCATCTGGTCCTATTACTTCATGGCAAATAGAACTGGAAAAAGTAGAAGCAGTGACGGATTTTATTATTCTGGGCTCCAAAATCAATGTAGATGGTGACTGCAGCCATGAAATTAAAAGACACTTACTCCTTGAAAGGGAAGCTATGACAAATGTAGACCACCTGTTAAAAAGCAGAGACATTACTCTGCCAACAAAGGTCCGTATAGTCAAAGCTATGGTTTTTCCAGTAGTGATGTGTGAATGTGAGAGTTGAATGATAAAGAAGGCTGAGTGACGAAGAATTGATGCTTTTGAACTGTAGTGTTGGAGAAGACTCTTGAGAGTCCCTTCGACTGCAAGGAGATCAAACCAGTCAATCCTAAAGGAAATCAATCCTGAACATTCATTGGAAGTTGAAGCTCCAATACTTTGGCCAGCTGATGAGAAGAGCCAACTCACTGGAAAAGACCTTGGTGCTGAGAAAGATTGAGGGCAGGAGAAGTGAGTGACAGAGGATGAGATGGTTGGATGGCATCACTGACTCAATGGACATGAGTTTGGGGCAACTCCTAGAGAGAGTGAAAGCCTGGCATGTTGTCATTCATGAAGTCGTGAGGAGTCAGACACGACTTGGCAACTGAACAACAATTTATGCACTGTTTGAAATAGCAAAATATTGGCAACACTGTAATGTATTCAGCAATATGAACCACTTCTAATACTATATTATCTATATGCACAGATAAAAAGAAACACTATGTGGGCAGAGAAAAGGAATTCCATAGACTTTTATATATGCAGACATAAGGGAAGGCATTTTTACATAAACACAGGCACCACCTGTTTTAGGAATTTGTTCACCCTGAATCCTCAACGTCTTAAACAATGCTTGGTGTATAGGTTCTCAGTTTAAAATCTCTTGAATAAATGAGTAGGGGAAAGAGGCTTTTTTTTTTTTTAAATAACTTATGCTTACAACTTTATTATATAGATGCACAAAATACACATAGAAGTACATTTGAGTCTTTTATTTGAAAATTCCTGCAACTTTCCAAAGCATACACTAAACCATGAACCACAGCTGACAGCTAACTTTGACCCTGTCCTTGTGATCTTCTTGGCAACATAATTTGCACCCTGTAGGAACGAAGATGACTTCTTCCTATGACAAGGCTGTGTTCGACACTGGTTAATTAGCACACAGATGGCAGGGAGGCTGCCCATTTTACCCCCTACTATAGAAACCACACATTTATATGCAGCACATATTGCAAAGTGGAATATTTGCACAAGTCATATGGCAGTAATCAGGTCCTCACTTTACAAAGTTAGAATGAAAAGAAGGTAATGATTATGAACTTCAAAGTACAGTGCACTCAAATAATTGGACAAGCTTCATTGAGAAAAGATGAGGCACAATGTACTGTGCTGTTCTTATACTTTAATTCTTAGAAAAGGAAATATATATATGAAATTTATCTAAGATGCTGATCAAGCAGTTAGTAATGTAAATATAGCACGGTTTAAAGGAAAGGAGGTGAAATACCATATACACTTGTTTTAAAAATGCATTTTGAGGGTTTTGTTCAAATGTAAAATCTGAAAATAATATAGAAAAAAAAATAGGACTTCAAATGGGAGGGCTTGCTGAGAATGAGAGACACTGAACAAAACAGAGCTGGAATCTCTTTCCTCAAGCAGTTTCCTGCAATAACTCCATATTGTTTCCTGCAATAACTCCATATCTGAGATAGATAGGATTTCTCCTCTAACTGATGAATGGCTATGAAACATTTAAATATTTATTCTCTTACCAAAAAGAAATATTCCTGAGTTTAAGGAAATGACTACAGGTATGGTTTCAGAAGCTTTCTCTTGAGCTTCTTACGCAAGAAGCTACTTTAGGCAAGGAAAAATAAAGAGGAGGTAAGTGTTCACTGACAAGTTAATTTCCTTTACCTAACTGTCATCTGAATATGGATAATCAAAACTTGATAGGGCTTATATAAAACATGCAACATTTAAATCTTGGCTATTGGTGAAGAATGTCTCTATTGATTTTTTTAAACTAACTTCTCATATATTCTAGCCTTATTAAAATTTAAAAATCACTGAAAAGCGGATTTCAGAATATTAAAAACAATAATATTTATAGAAGATTTGATGTGAGGAATATTTCTTTCAAGATACTTCTCCTTGAACACATATTTGTTTTGGTTGAACCATCACTATTACTATGAAGTATGTTTTGGTACATTATGCTAAAATAGTGTCTTAGTAATTAAATCTAAAAGAACTCCTATTTCTTAATTATATTCCAAGCACCAAGATAATTTTCGGATCATTTATTTTCTAGTTATTGCATTCAAAATGCTAAAATGGTGCAGCCTCATCCCATATTATACAATTTTACAAAATGTGATCTTTAAACAATTAAGAAAAGCAAATTCTTTATGCAGAAATGCAAGTTAATACTTTTCCTTATATTATTGTTTGTGGCATTAAGACCAGGCCTTCCTGTTGGTTTTTCAAGACAGCCTCTGGGACCTACTGTACCTTCACGCTTCCCTGGCAATGACACTTTTCACTTTGAACATGTCAAAGAAGGAAAAGCAGCATCATATAATTTAGGAGTGAGAATGAATGGGATCCCTGAGCACTGGTTATCCTTGAAGCAGATATCTTACTGTGCATTTCACATAAGAAATCTGCTGCAGAGGGTAAAGATGTAGGATCACAGCCGGGGCTTACCCCTCTCACAGTTCTTGAAAAAAACACACTGTACCAACTCATTTGGGAGGAAACTTCTGACTAATGCAATGGATTTTTTTCCCCCTTTTTTTGCCCTTTTTTTTTTTTCCTGGTTAACAAGGATTACATTCAGCTACTTTTTAGAAGTACTATTACTACTTTGTGCGAAGTATAATCTTGCCATCTAAGTAAAATTTTAGTAGGAGGATTTGAAAAATAAATCTAAACATAGCACATTGATGAAGTAAATTGTAGGATACCACACATTACTTAGAATAAATTTTAAGTAAAAAGCAGATTATAAAATAATACAAGCTGGAGGATGCAGATTTCTACTTAGGACATAGAGAGTTACAAAAGTGACCCCACTATCCAAACAAGGAATATAGGCCAGATATTCTACAAAATATATTTTCTTGAATCCATTAGAAAGCTGTAGTTATTGTGCAATCAAGAAATTTGAATTCCCAAGAGGGACTAGCCCCTCCAAGGAGATACAGGATTCACAAACTGTCTTGCCAGTCAAAGAACATGGAAAATAAAGCAAGAGCCTCCATGAGACTCAAAAAAAATCGCTAAAATTTTAACAAGGCACTCAAGAAGTTTGGGCTTAGTGTATCCATTTGGAATAACTGCAGAGCCTACACAAAAGGATAAGTCAACTTCATCTGCATACTGTCTATGGTAGTGTTCACTGATGCTAAGAAGGAAGACTGGAGGCAGGGCAGCAGCCTAAAGAGAGATGCCCTGTGTGGGGCAGGTAGTGTGCAGGAGATTACAGCTCTGAGTACAAGCACAAATGCCATAGAGTTTTCTGGACTCTTCTCCCATACAAAGCAAAAAGCTGTATTACACAAAAGATAGCAAAGAAGCATGTGGGTAGGCAAGAAGTAGAAAAACAAAGCCTACTAGGCTTATGGCAAGGGCAGGAAACTCTCTTGGACCTAACATCCTATAACTGCTTGTATCTCCCATCACTAAGAACATAAACACCTATTCAAGGTCAAGGTCAAGGTCAACAACTGATCATACAAGACAGGGAGAATTTGGTCATCAAGTGGAGGAGTGGTAGGCATCCTAAGACTTCTCTACTGGCAACCCAGGGTGCAAGGCCTTCTCCAAACTACAGCTGAGGCAGAACATCAGAGAACCTCCATTTCTCCATGGATCTATCATAGAGTACTAAGCAATAGCCATCTACTGGTGGGGAAAGATAAGAACGTTAACGGAGCTCAGACTCTGTGGTGCAGACCTTATGAAGATGATGGAACATTGAGGATGGAGAATTCATACTGAGGACAACTCACTATCATCCTAGTTCTTATCTGAAGCACAAGTCAAAGATAACCCATCTCTAGAAGAATTTCAAACCTAGAGGAAATTCATCCCTAGAGGAATTTCCTGTACTACCAGGAAACACAGCAATGTCAAAACCAAACCCAGGCAACCCAGGCAATTCCTGATCAGAGTGACTCAACACCCCCACGCTAGTGACCTGGTAGATGTTGAAACCTGTCCATTCCCGTATGTAAATACTAAACACATCAGTAGCTGCTGAGTTTCTACAGCCACAGAAAAGTCAGTAGCCATGCATTAGCCATCATTAATTAAAAGGAAGAGCTGATAAATATAGCAATATGGTGTGTCTCCAAAAACATTTTACTAAGTGAAAAGAAACCAGAGGTAGAAGACCACATGTGTCATTCTGAAAATGCAAAACTCTAGATGCAAAAAAAATTGATCAGTGGTCATCCAGATTGGTAAAGGAAGGGGTACTGATTACAAAGGGTACAAAGGAATTTTGGGGGAAGATGGTAATATAATTTTCTTACCTTGACTGTGGTGGTTTTTGCATGACTGAATACACTGTCAAAAACTCATATAATTTTGCTAACATACAGAACGACAGTCAAGTGTTGTTGTTCAAAGAACATTTATTTGTTTGACAACTCCTCATTTTTTCAACTGATAAATGAGAAGAAGCTGGTATTTCAAAAGTATGTTTGAATAAAACAAAACTGAAATCTCCAATCAGGGAATGTGGTTTAATCATCAGTTTGTTAGAAAGGAGTAGCTTTAAACTCAGAATAATCTTCAATGACAGATATGCAGATATCTTTACTAAGCACTGAACACATGATACAAAATTAAAGGAATATTATATATTGGAGACAGTAGGGTTAACATAAATGTTTTTAAAGCAAATAGGAAGTAGCAAATTAGGTGGAAAAAGAGGGTGAGAGTGACAGAAAAGGGAGATGAACATAAAGCACACACACAATAGCTGTTTAAAGTTATTTAACAAAGGAAATATTAACTATACAACTCAATACCTCACAGATACATCACAATTTTTTGAGATCATACAAAAAGTAACCTCCATTGAGAAACTGTTCAGCAAATAAAATAGAAGAGGAAAAATGAGAAGACTTTGTTTGACCCAAGTCTCACCCTATCAATGACTTCACTGTCTGGAAAAAAAATCACTCAACTTTTTGGGATTCAGTTCACTCAGCAAATGAAAAGACTTCAGGATTCTTTTCAAGAAATATGTATTTGCATGAGGAATTCTTAAATCAAATGCTGAGCAAGTAAGTGTTTGAATGAACATTTGCTCTATTTTTTAGGGAAGATACTGAATAGGAGAGAGGAAAAAAACTGAATTTCTTTCACATTGTAAACAGATTCAAACCTGTATGCTCTTCATCGAGTTAACTACTTTTAAGAAAATAATACAAGTTGTCACATTTAAACATGACAAAGTAATCTTTAGAATAGTTGCATTCTGTGAAAGAGTGTTCTAATTTTAATGAGATCTCACAAAATAAGACAAAATGCAAATAGAAGTGATTTTCTCTATGATCATTATAGAATAGGAGCATTTTATTTGTAGAGATTGATTTACCTTTGAAAATGTTTTTAAAGGAAGACAAAAGAGCTATTCAAAAGAATAAATATAGAAAATATTTATTTAGTATTAATTATGATGCTAAAGCTGAAACTACAGTACTTTGGCTACCTCATGCGAAGAGTTGACTCATTGGAAAAGACTCTGATGCTGGGAGGGATTAGGGGCAGGAGGAGAAGGGGACGACCGAGGATGAGATGGCTGGATGGAATCACTGACTCGATGGATGTGAGTCTGAGTGAACTCCGGGAGATGGTGATGGACAGGGAGGCCTGGCGTGCTGCGATTCATGGGGTCGCAGAGTCGGACACGACTGGGCGACTGAACTGAACTGGATACATTATTTTTTATAAATATTTAATATTATTTAAGAATAGGACCTACATAATACAAATGCATTCCATCTATTTGTATTTTTACACATAAAGTTTCAAAATGAAAAAAAAGGTCAATGATATTTTAAGATAAATAACATGAAACTTTCACTTCTAATCCCCAGTCTTATTTGTAGGGTATTCGTTGACATTCTTTTCAGCATTTTACAGGAATCTCAAGCTATATATGTACAAAACTAAATCCAAGAATTCTTGCGTCTCATCTTCCAGTGTACCCTATTCCAGGAAGTGGCATGAGAGTTTATAAAAAATGTGAAAGTAATTCTTAACCCTCTCTTTCCTTCCCACTGTATGTAGTAAAATGGAAACCCTATTAGAAATATCTTGTAAATTAAGCTAGTAATAATAGTGCATACAGAAATAAAAAGAAGATAACATGGTGTGTTATGAAAACCTCAATCAATACTTAAGCCATTTTTGACCTACAACATAGAGAACATAAAATGAAATATGAATAAATATTGATTTAACCCAAAACAAAGGCAGGAAGAGAGCAACCTAATAAAAACAAAAAAGAGAAGGGCTATATGAAAGTCAAATACTAAGATGGTAGATTTAATTTCAACCATTAAGTTAAACGTATATGTAGCAACACTCTAATTAAAAGGCATATACTGCCAGTGTATATAAAAGAGAAAGATAAAACTATGCTATTGACAAGAAATGTACATTAAATATAAAGAAACATATATGTTGAAATAAAAGAGGAAATAGAGATGTGTATAAGAGACAGGTGTATAGGTTCTCAGTTTAAAATCTCTTGAATAAATGAGTAGGGGAAAGAGGCTTTTTTTTTTTTTAAATAACTTATGCTTACAACTTTATTATATAGATGCACAAAATACACATAGAAGTACATTTGAGTCTTTTATTTGAAAATTCCTGCAACTTTCCAAAGCATACACTAAACCATGAACCACAGCTGACAGCTAACTTTGACCCTGTCCTTGTGATCTTCTTGGCAACATAATTTGCACCCTGTAGGAACGAAGATGACTTCTTCCTATGACAAGGCTGTGTTCGACACTGGTTAATTAGCACACAGATGGCAGGGAGGCTGCCCATTTTACCCCCTACTATAGAAACCACACATTTATATGCAGCACATATTGCAAAGTGGAATATTTGCACAAGTCATATGGCAGTAATCAGGTCCTCACTTTACAAAGTTAGAATGAAAAGAAGGTAATGATTATGAACTTCAAAGTACAGTGCACTCAAATAATTGGACAAGCTTCATTGAGAAAAGATGAGGCACAATGTACTGTGCTGTTCTTATACTTTAATTCTTAGAAAAGGAAATATATATATGAAATTTATCTAAGATGCTGATCAAGCAGTTAGTAATGTAAATATAGCACGGTTTAAAGGAAAGGAGGTGAAATACCATATACACTTGTTTTAAAAATGCATTTTGAGGGTTTTGTTCAAATGTAAAATCTGAAAATAATATAGAAAAAAAAATAGGACTTCAAATGGGAGGGCTTGCTGAGAATGAGAGACACTGAACAAAACAGAGCTGGAATCTCTTTCCTCAAGCAGTTTCCTGCAATAACTCCATATTGTTTCCTGCAATAACTCCATATCTGAGATAGATAGGATTTCTCCTCTAACTGATGAATGGCTATGAAACATTTAAATATTTATTCTCTTACCAAAAAGAAATATTCCTGAGTTTAAGGAAATGACTACAGGTATGGTTTCAGAAGCTTTCTCTTGAGCTTCTTACGCAAGAAGCTACTTTAGGCAAGGAAAAATAAAGAGGAGGTAAGTGTTCACTGACAAGTTAATTTCCTTTACCTAACTGTCATCTGAATATGGATAATCAAAACTTGATAGGGCTTATATAAAACATGCAACATTTAAATCTTGGCTATTGGTGAAGAATGTCTCTATTGATTTTTTTAAACTAACTTCTCATATATTCTAGCCTTATTAAAATTTAAAAATCACTGAAAAGCGGATTTCAGAATATTAAAAACAATAATATTTATAGAAGATTTGATGTGAGGAATATTTCTTTCAAGATACTTCTCCTTGAACACATATTTATTTTGGTTGAACCATCACTATTACTATGAAGTATGTTTTGGTACATTATGCTAAAATAGTGTCTTAGTAATTAAATCTAAAAGAACTCCTATTTCTTAATTATATTCCAAGCACCAAGATAATTTTCGGATCATTTATTTTCTAGTTATTGCATTCAAAATGCTAAAATGGTGCAGCCTCATCCCATATTATACAATTTTACAAAATGTGATCTTTAAACAATTAAGAAAAGCAAATTCTTTATGCAGAAATGCAAGTTAATACTTTTCCTTATATTATTGTTTGTGGCATTAAGACCAGGCCTTCCTGTTGGTTTTTCAAGACAGCCTCTGGGACCTACTGTACCTTCACGCTTCCCTGGCAATGACACTTTTCACTTTGAACATGTCAAAGAAGGAAAAGCAGCATCATATAATTTAGGAGTGAGAATGAATGGGATCCCTGAGCACTGGTTATCCTTGAAGCAGATATCTTACTGTGCATTTCACATAAGAAATCTGCTGCAGAGGGTAAAGATGTAGGATCACAGCCGGGGCTTACCCCTCTCACAGTTCTTGAAAAAAACACACTGTACCAACTCATTTGGCAGGAAACTTCTGACTAATGCAATGGATTTTTTTCCCCCTTTTTTTGCCCTTTTTTTTTTTT